>JASVEL010009349.1:0-105527 GCA_032618575.1 Nicotiana noctiflora
TGCATACATCTGCGAATAGGTCCTCGAACTTTCTTAAGAACTCTTCGTCTGGCCTAACCATAGGGCCGGGAATCTTTGTCGTCGGATGTCCTCTTACTCCAGACCTGACAAAAGATTGGGAAAGGCGTGGAACAGGCTTCGGGAGCACCCATGTCTTCTGCTTATTCCTCTTGGCTCGCTGGATGTCCTCTGATGTCGGCTTGAATCTCAAGCCGAAGGTTCCCACATTTTTGACCACAGATACCGGTTGTATGATTTCTTGCAGAGATGCACCTAAACCTTTGCCGGGTATGAAACCGTTTCTCAACATTTCATGAGCCACCATGACGTCTGCGGTAATTATTCTGTCATTGGGAATGCATTCCCCTTCTGGAACTCGGTTGGCGGATACCACATCGCATATCTGGTATACCCATGGCCCAACATCCTCTTCTGTCTCAACAAAGGGGACGATGGTGCCTGGTTGTAGATCATTCTCTCCATGGACTACGATCTCCTGTTGGTCCCACTCAAACTTGACTAGTTGGTGTAGGCTGGATGGAACTGCTTTGGCGGCATGGATCCACGGTCGCCCTATCAGAAGGTTATATGACACTACCATGTCCACCACCTGGAATTCCATGGTGAACTCCACTGGTCCGATTGTCAAGATTAACATCCGATTGTCAAGATTAACACTATGTCCCCGACCGATGCCTTGCCTCCTCCATCAAACCCTCGGACACATATTTTGTTCTTGCGTATCCTATCGATATCTACGTTCAACTTGTTTAGTATGGAGAGAGGACAAATGTTCGCACTGGACCCATTGTCGACCAGGACTTTGCTGACCACCGACTCCTCACACTTCACTGTAAGATATAAAGCCCTGTTGTGCTCGGTGCCTTCCTCAGGCAACTCATCATCGGTGAAGGTGATCCTTTTCGCTTCGAAGATCCTATTGGTGATCTTCTCCAAATGACTCACCGAGATTTTATCAGGTACGTGGGCCTCATTCAGAACTTTCATCAAAGCTTGCCGGTGTTCTTCAGGATGTATCAGCAAGGACAGCAATGAGATTTGCGTAGGGGTTTTCTTCAGCTGTTCTAAAATAGAATAATCATGTAGCTTCGTCTTTTTCAGGAATTCTTCTGCCTCTTCGTCAGTTACCGGCTTTTTCAGTGTTGCCGGAGTGGTCTTCCTCAATTCTGCAGGGGCAAAACATCTCTCTGAATGAGTCAACCCTTGCGCTTCGTAGACTTCCTCTTTAACTTCTTTTCCTTTGTAGGTTGTCGTGACCCGATCATAATTCCATGGAATAGTTCTGCTATCAGCTATTGGCAACTGTATTGCTGGCTTGATGATGAAAGGATCCACTCGAACACCTGCTACAGTTAAAACGGGCTTGGTTGCTGCCCCTGGTACAACTATTTTTACTCCCTCTGACCTCATAGGCGCTTTGTTCACACTTCCCTTTTCTGCTTCCAACCCCTCTTGTACGTCCTTCTTGCAGATGAGTGCCTCATCAAGGCTTGGCCCCTTTTCCATTCCTACCCTACTAGACTTGATCATCATTACAGTCTGAGAGGTTTTCTCCTTTCCCTCTTCTACCTGCACCAACTCGATCATGTTGGTCTCATGATGAGTTGGAAGTGGATTTTGGTTGATGTTGGGCTCCGCTGGAGTCCGGACCTCAATTCGGCGAGTGTCGATGAGTTCCTGGATGGCTGTTTTCAATCGCCAACATTTTTCTGTGTCGTGCCCCGGACATCCTGAGCAGTATGCACAATTTATTGAATGATCCAGATTCTTTGAAAGAGGGTTTGGTAGCTTAGCCTCGACCGGATTTAGCAACCCTACTTGCTTCAAGCGGTGGAACAAACTGGTGTAAGACTCTCCCAAGGGAGTAAAAGTCTTTGGCCTTGGCACCCTATCGCTCTTGAATGCTTGGTTCGGACGAAAACCCGTGGCCGTGGGGTTTCTATATGCTCTTGGGGGTGGATAATTATTTTGCGGGTTTGGTGCACGCCATGGTGCATGGACGGGAGGTGTGGCATATAACTGGGCGTGATGGGCAGTAAAATGGGGATCGGGTGCTGGATAGTAGTGTTGCGGGTGGTTATATGGATTGTGGAAGTAATTTTGGTGGTGAGGCTGTGGCGGGTTATACTGGGGTGCGGGGCCTCTGTTTCTGAACCATGTTCCGGAATCGACTGTCATGACTTCTTCTTTCCTCTTTTTCCCAAGCACTCCTCCGGTACCACTTTGAATAGCTTGGATGGTGGCCTTTAACGCTGAATAACTCATGATCTTATTAGCTTTCAAACCTTCCTCGATCATAGCCCCCATCTTTATCACCTCGGTGAATGACTTACCGACGGACGTCACCAGATGTCCGAAATAGGTTGGCTCTAGTGTCTGCAGGAAGTAATCTACCATCTCATTCTCTCTCATAGGCGGATCTACCCTTGCTGCCTGTTCCCTCCAGCGGAAACCAAATTCTCTAAAACTTTCGGCGGGTTTCTTCTCTAACTTTAGCAATGATAAGCGGTCGGGGACTATTTCAAGATTGTACTGGAACTGGCCAATGAATGCTTGAGCCAAATCATCCCACGTAAACCATCTGCTGGGATCCTGCCTAGTGTACCACTCTAGTGCAGATCCCCCCAAGCTCTGACCGAAGTAAGCTATCAGAATCTCGTCTCGCCCTCCAGCTCCTCGCATTTTACTACAAAACCCTCGAAGATGGGCTACTGGATCACCATGCCCCTCGTATAGGTCAAACTTGGGCATTTTGAACCCGGCTGGCAACTGGACATCCGGGAATGGACACAAATCCTTGTAAGCGACACTGACCTGGTTGCCCAAGCCATGCATATTCCTAAAGGTCTGCTCCAGGCTTTTAACTTTTCGAATAACTTCCTCATGCTCCAAATTTTGGAAGTGCTTTTCCGGTTCTGCCGGGTTATCCCAGTGAGGGGTGTGCGGATGCGGTTCAGGAGCCCTAAAGGTAGGCTCGGGAGGATAGTAAGAATTGCCATAGATTTGAACATGCGGCTCACCGAATGACTTTTGTAGATTAGCAGGTGGAGGTGCCACAAAAACAGGGGTGACCGTGGGAGGAGGATTTTGTTTGGCTGGTGGAATTTGGGTGGCATAAGGGTTTTCCCCTTGATAGTATGGATAGATCGGGGCGCTCGTCGAAGGATCAATGGGTGGGTGTTTTGGAGCTGATGCGAGAGTAGGGAGGTTTGGTGAGGACTCTCCCCTAGCCCAGGCTAGGTGCATCTCCGTTATGTGCTGTCTCAACCGATCTACCTCTTCTTTCATGATCTGTATCTCCGATTTCTCTTCCTCGAGACTTTTACCGGAACTAGACATATTTGCTGGAATTGGCCCTTTAGATCTAGTACGGTAATGGTGGCTGGCCAGTATATTCTGTCAAACCAACTGCTAAACTTTCTGGAAATGCAACAAACTTGTTAGCTTACTGAGTTTAACAGATATGTTATAGCACGTTGGATGCAATGCACCTAACCAATTAACCCTTTCTATATGTACTCATCACATGCATCATTCCAGCTTTTTTTTTTCTTTTCTTTTTTTTTCTTTTTTTTCTTTTTCTTTTTTTTCAATTATCCTTGAAGACCTTGTTGTTATTAACCTCCCTATTCTTTTCTTTTCTCTTTAGTGGTGGTCGAATCTTATGTGGATTGCCTACGTATCACGTCCCCACGTGAATCAGACCGAGCGTAGTTGTAATAACAAAATTGTGGCGAAATTCTGGAATTCTTATATCAAAACTCTTATGGTTACAAAACCCGTCTTACAATAATCAACAAAATAAGAGAAATGCTTGACTCGAGAATAAAATGCCAACCAACTTGACTCAAAATTTCAAAAATACATTTTTAATCAAAAGTCTAATGCTCTTAAATTCCTGGGGGCCCGCGAGGTGTCATTCGGCCTTGCCGCGGGCCTTGGTGTGAGGTCCATGTGTAGTTCCCTTAACTCTCTCATGATCTGATGAACGTAGTCCATAACTGAAGCAAAAAGGGCGGTGCGGGGCATTTGTTCACAAGCTAAGCACTTCATGGTGACATAATGCCCAATTTCTCCAATTCTGTCCTTGATCACGTCCCTTTCTCTGAGTAGCTGTTCTATCTGCTGGTTCTTCGCCCCCAATCTTCGAGCATTGTTGGTGACTTGGTCTAAGAGCCTATCCACTTGTTCTTGCAGTCAGGCCATCAAATTGTGGCAACGGTCGAGGTCTGCTCTGGCATCCCGGGCTTGCTTGAAAACCTGCTCCATGAGGATAACATTTGCTTCCCTTAGATTAGTGATGATCTCAGTGTACTCTTCTTCCACCCGTTGTAGGTGAAGTGCCTGTTGATGTGCCTCCTTTCTCCAGCTAGCACGGATCCTCATTGTTTGGGTCTTCGACTCTTCCAATTCTCTTTGGACATCGGCAACTTGGTTTTTCAAACCCTTTATCAATTTTTCGTCTGCTCGACTCCTCAACTGTCTGTCAGCATCCCTTTTCATTTGTTGGATTTGAGCTCTCAAAAAGTCATTTTCTTGTGCCAACTTCTTTTTATCTCCTTCGTCGGCGGCAGCTTGCATATCCTTTTCAAATTGGAGATCTTGGACCTGTTGCTCTATCTTGCCAATCCTTGTTCTGTAAACCTCTTCCTTGGCTAACCAGTCCCATTGTTCTTGTGACGCTTCAGCAAATTCCCTGAGGTGAGGTCTTTTGGCTGGTCTTTCACCCGATGTTTCTCCTTTGTACCAAGTAAGATATCCGGGTACAACCTCTCCTCTAGCTCGATCCTGCACACAAGTGTTTGCCTCCAGATATTGACATTTGCTCCAGATCTGGCGGACCCTTGCTTCTGGGAATTGACCGTCGGGACCAATTTCAATAACCTGGGTACTCAGGTCTTCGTCTTTGGGTACTATCTGGCACCTCCCAAGCTGTCTTAAAACCCAATGGGGCGCATAAGGTTGAATGCTCTTAAGTCCCATTAAGAGAAAGTGGGACCTAGCCGCTGGCATGTACACGATTCTGTCTATCTATAACCAACCTACTTGCGCTGAGAGCCTGAAAGTACGCCCTCCACGCCAAGGTTCCTTCAGGCAGGACGGTCCTATCAATCCTTGTATAGAATTCGCTTATGCAAGTTTTCTTAACCAACCCATATCTCAAGAATTGGGTGCGGCGACACAGGTGCTCGATCATCTACATTTGTAGCAATAAATTACAGCTTTCAAAAAAATCTCCTCCGGCTTTGCAGGCTGTGAGAGCTCGATATATGTCAGATAGTATCATGGGAGCAAGAGTACTTTCACTTTGGTCAAGCAAAGTACTGACAATTCCGGCTATCTTTATATCGATATTCCCGTCTTTTCTCGGGAATACCATAAGTCCTAAGAAGGCTATCATGAAGGCAATTCGTCTGTGCTCCTCCCATTTCTGGCGATTACCCTTGCTGCATAACTTATTCTCTGGCTTGTCAAAACCTCCCACATGACCGTACCTTTGGTAGATGAAGCTTAAAGTACAAAACCCTTGTGCTAGATCTGGGTTACGTACCGTTCTGGCTATCTTCAGTGAGTCTAAAAACCGGTGTATGGCGACAACCCTGGGAGCGATTAGATATTGGTGCCCCAATGGTATATCGGTGTTTCCAATGTATCCGGTCATCTCCTCCAAAGTTGGGGTAAGCTCGAAATCCGAGAAGTGAAAGACATTGTGTGCAGAGTCCCAGTATGTGACTAATGCTCTTATGATATCCCCTCGAGGCTTTATTTCAAGCAGACCTGTGAGACCTTTCAAATATTTCTTAACTTCATCCTGCCCTTCTTCGCCTAGATCATCCCACCATAGTCGTATTTGTACCGGAATTTTAGTCATGAGTGAAAAGGGTTCATTTCGAATCGTGCTCATCCTGCACATTTATTTAAAGAAGAAGATCATTTTGGCTGGCAATGATTGGACTATTTTTTTTTTTTTTCAAAATTTAAAATTTTGGTATTTTGAAAAAGGGCAAGTTGGACCCGATGGGGGTTGCCTACGTATCTCACATCCGGTGAGAATCAAACCCGCGTAGTTCGGTCCGTCAAAACAAACTATTTTTTTTATTGACCGACAAAGAAAACACATTTTGTTAAGAAAACCATTTTGTTGGCAAAGTCAACCTTCTGTCGTCTTTTATTAGCAACTAAATTTATTGATTTGTTGGTAAAACACATTTTTTGTATTTCTGAAAAATATCTATTTCCCCATACTATTTCTTTTTCTCTTTTTTTTTCTTCAGTATTTAAAAGTCGGTCAGCATGCAAGTCCAAATAAATGCTTAAAACAAAAATGGTGTAGCAGGATGGTCTTTTCATATCAGGTTGCCTGTCCTAGACGGACCCAACCCCTGTGTTGAGTCCCCTAAGTCAAATGCAACGTGATGCAAATAAGCGTTTCCTACCAGGGATCCGGTATGCAGTTATGTTATTCTAAGTTCAAAACCTCGGTGCATGATCTAGACTGTGTACCCAAGCGGACAACTCGGGCTGAGGAAGGAGCTCCTTTCCGGGAACCAAAAGGCCGGCCGGCTTAGAAACTTTCCGAGCCTCTTTATTATTTCGGGGTATGACACTAACAAAATAAGGAGTCTCAACCAGTGAGCACATCCCCGGGGGTAAGAAGATAAGGGTTTTCGGCACAGTTTATATACACAGTTCAGGTAATATCAAGCGGTAAACATGTAGCACAATAATCAAAAAACATATAATGAAATCAGATATAAGCAAAAACAACAATTTTAACTGAGCTCGAATTCTTAAACCCTGAACCGCAGTTCTGGGTCGATTTTCCCCAGTAGAGTCGCCAGAGCTGTCACACCTCCTTTTTGCGCACATAAAGTAATGCATCACTATTTAATATTACACCCCGAGAAGAGGTATAACAATAATCAGTGAAGGGGTTTTCCACTTAAAGGACAGTCGGAACGGGATCAATTTATTTAATTTTTTCAGAGTCGCCACTTGGAAAAATAATGGTGTCCCAAGTCACCGGTTAATCCCGAACCGCGGAAATTTATGACTTTGCGAAATTAGAAACCTGGATAAGGAATTCTATTAATCCGGGAGAAGGTGTTAGGCACTCCCGTATTCCTGTGGTTTTAGCACGGTCGCTCAACTGCAATTTTTGTTTTATCTGATTTTTCTCTATATATTTTAATTGTGTGCTTTTATGTTTCGCTTTTCGATTTTAGGAGAATTTCGACGTCACGAGAACACATTTTGAGTGACACTGCAACCAGTACGCCTGTGACTCTAATGCGTTTTAGTTTCGCCGAGAGTAAGATTTGGGTCACATAATTGCGCACCCGCATTCAGGAAAGTAATTTATTAAAGCCGTCCCTAAAGAGTCTATCGTCTTTGTTAACTTTGGGAAAGACCGTGAAATTCGATAAACGGTCCTGCCGGGTCTAGATTTTATTACAAATTTATTTGAGGGCCCTGCAATTGTGTATTTTTGTTTGGCGAGGCTCGTCTTATTTTTATTTAAGGTCATATCTAAAGGGACTAGATTCTCTATTGTTTTGTTTTTTTTTAGAAGGAAAGAAAATCCTAATTAATTGTTATTAAGAAAATCACCTTAGTCTACCAACTAAACATTAATGGGTCTAATACCATTTTTTACCTTATGTCTAAAGAACCCAACTTATACGGTTGTCATGGATTAATTCTTTCAAACGCTCGGTCTGAGACAGGCCCAAACAGAAATTTGCAGAGCTGGCCCTATCCAAGTTGAGGGATCAAATCCCTGAAACTTGGCGGGCCATACGTATTTAAAATGAATCAAACGCTATGAATTTACAGTGAAACAATGCATCGCTTTTTATTCGACTAAACTGACCCTATTACATATCACATTCGCCTTAGGCTAACTACTGATGATTTGCCGCAAAGGAATGATTTCATAACAGGCATGTGAAAAAAGAAAAAAAATGATGATACTAATTATGAACTCATTTTCACATATTTAACCGTATACTAAAGGCTTAGCCATTATGCCACTATTGATGCTCATTAGGACAATCTATTGTTACATTGTAATAAGGGTAATTTCAACAGCAAAGTGGCAAGATGATGTTAACACTAACTATATCATAGTCTATAATACTTATGGGCAGTGAACCTGGTACTTCCTTTAGTCGTTCAGAAGGTGACCTTATTGTCTATTAACACAAATCTCCTATAAGCTAACTCAAAGTGTATCAATTCAGCCTAGTCCAAAAATTAGAGTTAACTACCATTAAACTAGTCCCAGATGTGTACAAATGTCTCTAGCTAGATTTGTATGTAGGACAGAAAAACAGAAAACAAAAGTCACTGGCATATGGAATATTTCCATTCATTCACTCCATTTATGTTGACTTGAGATTACAAGTGTGTACCTGGAATTTAAAAGTCAAAGTGCAGAGAAAGATCAGTAGTAGCTCAGGCTAACCAACAGCAATAGCAATACAACAATAATAGTAGTATCCCGGCAACCAATCAACAGTTATCAACAAAAACCAGTAGACAGCAACAGAAAAACCCCAGCAACCAGCAACCAATAACAAACTAGAACTCCTATGAAACAGCAGTATACAACCCAGGAAACAAACTGAGTACTCCGGAGAGAGATCAATACCCAAGAACTTGAAAAAAAGACAACAGCAGTTTCCAGAAAATCCAAACAGCAAAGACCAAATCAAACGAATCAATAGAACCTTCAGTTATCCTAAAGAAACCTCAAATGTGAAGTGGGAACAAAGAAAGGCTCGAACAGTTTTGATCTTTGAGACAGTGTAACAATGCTATAGGAACTCTGTTTCTTTTCTATATTCCCATGTCTATTTTCTTATCCTATTCTCTCTGCTCTCACTTCAACCCCCAAACTCTTTTTTTTTCAAAATCCCTCGAACTCTCACTCTTTTTCTGTCTGTGTGTGTATATAATCTCTCCAAAAATCTCCTGCTCTTTCAGAATTGATCCTCTACTTATAGCTAAACAATTCAACCCCTAATGGTGCAAAAATCCTAAACTAAACCCCTGCCCATCCCTCTCTTTGCCCAGCCCATTATCTTCTTTGTTTTTACCACTTAATCTTGTCTAAGAATGGGATTTTTATATTAAATTGATAAGTGCAGGCCTGGTTGAGTGCCCTGCTGTAACAGCAGGTTCCACTGCTTTGTTTCATGTGCAAGGCATTTTGAATCCTAAAGTATGCCACTTCTGATTAACCACTGACATCCAACCCACTAATCCCTAATTAAAGATCACAAATGAACACAATTCAACAGTAGTCCTATATGTGATTTACAGTGTCAATTTCTGCCTCAAGATGCTAATAAACAGACCTACGAAACTAATTGACCACATTTGATTAGTCGATGACAACACATGTAATCGATAACAAATGATCGACCTACAGTTCGATTCATGATATTTCGGGCAGAATCAGGGGATCAATCAAATATGAATTAATTGCTTGACGACCTTAATCAAACTGAACATACGATTCATTTTAACTAAAGAAAACAGAAGGAATCGACCAAATAAAAGGTCTTAAAGAGTAGAACAGCAAGTTGAATGAGAATCGAAAAGAAAACAGAACAAAATGGAAAATCATATAGAAAATTCACAACACAGAACTAGATGAGGCTAGAAAAGGGAAAGAATACCTTGAAAGATAAGAATCCATAGTTTGAACGGGTCTCGAATCATTCGCCCTTGAATCATTGAAGCCAAATGAACCTTAATCGAGGTGTTCTCGGTTGAGAACACCTAGACTAATGTCCATTAGACCACAATTTCCTATTAATTTCGAACGGAGATCCCATTTTGAGTTTTTAGGGTTCATGTGGCCGTTTTTGGGGCTCGATTGGTTCTGGCAAAATTCGAGTTGAACCAGGGTTAGTAGGGGTATGAGGGAGGCGTGAGGAGTGATTGGTGTGAATTTGAGGTGGTTTGGGCTAAATGTTCAAGTTCCGGCGAACTTCGAACCAATATTCAAAACGCTCGAGCAACATTCGAGACTAACGGCTGCCGGATCCGTGTAGAGGGGGCTTGGGGGATTCTATGGTGTAAATTTGGGAACCATTGGCCTACCGGAGCCGCCGTGAGGCGATTTTCGGTAGGCGGAGTGCGGTGGGGAGCGGCGGGGGACGGTTGGTCTCTGTGGGAGATGAAGGGGGGTTCTTAGGGGGGGAGGGGCGGGCGTGTATCTGGGAAATATATAGTGGGTAGGGGTAATCGATTTTTGACCGTTCGATCAACCAAGATCAACGGCTAGGATCAAGTCACTTATCAAAACTACGTCGTTTGGGAATCTTGGTATCGGATCAATCGATGGAGAACGGGTTGGGGTCGGGTAACGGGTTATGATGGGGTGATCTGGACCATTGGATTGATTTAATCCAACGGTTCAGATCATCCGTCACATAAAATGGCATATGGACAGGGATTTGGGCCGCAGTAGATTTGGGCTAGCTTTGGGTTTGGGCTTAGCTTATTTCAACCCATTCCGATTTCTCTTCATTTTTTCCATTTCTTCTTTTCTTTTATTTTAATTTCAAATCCTAATTTATTAAAAACCCAACCTCTAAGATACATTACAAAAATCAAATTAGTTGATAAGAGTACTAATTAAGTTCTTGTTATAATTAAATTATACTAAAATCAACAATTGGGACATTAAATGTTTAAAACGCAAAAATACATATTTTTTGTGATTTTCTATATTTTTTAAATAAACTTGATTATTTTCAATTGTAAATTAAATCCTAAGAGTGCAAACATAATATATTTTGTATTTTTCTTAATTTAAACAAACAAACATGCACACACAGAGAATACAAGTAATAAGAAAATTAACACAAAAATCCCCAGATATTACAACGATACAAAAACGATTTTATTTTGAATTTTTTGGGAGTAATTCTCATGTAGGGAAAAAATCACGTGCTCACACACAGAATCCCCTGATTAATATAAAGTACCACAAATCTTGATCTATTCTAATGTAAACACAGTCTCTATTCACGTACACAAACTTACAACACCTGATTGATACATGCAAAATCTTGAACACAGTAAAACTATTCTCAGGAGTCATTCACTCTTATTCAGCTGTAATTCACCTATCCTAAATGAACAGAACCACTCGTGCCTTATTAGTACTCTGACACCCCAGTACATGGTCTCATGCATATACAAACAACCACCTTTCTTCTCTACACACTGAGTATTCTTTATCAACAACAGTTCAAAACATCTTAGTATTTCTTTACGTCTATGAAGCACGTTATAACATTTATAAAAAATTTCCTTCACACGTGCCATTCTCGGCTCAATTTCTATGACCAGACCTGATCCGCCAATATACTTTGAGATAGATAGCACACAATAGTGCAATCAGCTAATCCGTAGCAACCTCCCCAACTTGGCTCGAAGCAATATACTGGACACGCTTAATAATCCTTATTACTTTTACTCTAATGAAATCACAACATTATAGTGAGATTTAAACTCAAGTCATCTACAAATGAAAACATAGATCAACTAGTAGCGTAATCCCCCACACATCTCACATTCATCTCTACCACAGTTAGTCCACTTTCTTAAGCATCCCAAATTCTAAAGTTACAACACATACCCTTCAATTACACATGAGATATTTTAACATACACATACGGATCATACCATTCAAAAATACTCCGCAGGAGATAACCCACCTGCTTCACCTCATTTCAATATTTCAACATGCCTTCCACCATCATATATGTTACACAATCAATTAGTCATTTCTGAGTCTGAACACATACTGCCACACATAGTGCACCTTACTTCTCAACTAGGAAATACAAAAATATTCTTCACACCAGTGTTTTAAAAGGCGGGGGCGTAAGGCGAGGCGTTTTGCATATGCCTCAGCGGGGCGTAAGCCCCGAGGCGCGGGGCGTAAGCCCCATAAGTATTTAATTTTTAATATTTTATAAAATAATATAATTATAAAAAATATTATTAAATAGATAAAAATGCATAAAAAGTTAAAAATGTTACAGAAAATAGGGGTATGGCTGTTGTATTAACATTTAACACTAGACACTAGTGTTAAAAAAGTTCAGCATAATTACATCAACTCTCATTTTGATCCCAAAATAAATAATTTAACATTCATGTCTCAAAAAATAGTTCTACATTCATTTTAGGACAAGGTTTTTACAGTCAATCGCTATCAAAGTGGAGGTCATCGTCATTCAAATTCAAAGTATTAGTATTAGTCCATCTTGCTTCGTCAACAATTGCTACATCTTGTTGTCCTTCCTCTGTGTGAACTTGTGAAGAAGAATTGTGTCTCTGTATATCTTAGAATGAAGAAAAAATGCATCTTTTCATTAGTATTACATCATATATTTTCTTTTGATAACAAAAGTTGATACACGTATGAAAAATAGTTGAGCTAGTGCAATAAAAGTTTACAATGTGTACTATATAGTTACCTGAAGTCTCAGCTGCTTTCTGCTTTTTTGTTAAAAGGACTTGATTCAGTTGTATTTTGTATACTACCAACATCAATTGTAAGATCGTGAATAAGCTCATCCTCATGTGGAGTACATGACACCATTTTAATAACATCAACATCAAATAAGTTCTCTTCGTCAAGCCACGAAGGTTCTTCAGGAAGTACATGATCTTCTCTTTAAGTAATCCATTCATCATCCGAATCAACTTCATCAACTAAAATAGGATCAATCTTCTGCATTTTTCTTTTGATGTTGCGCTCTCTTAATCTTGTATTATATCTTACATAAACTAGAGCATTTATCCTGCAATGCTCAAGCCTATTTCTTTTTTTTTGTGTGAATCTAGCAAGTTTTGGGGAAAAAAATAAGATTTAAGTTATCATCATATAGGAAACACAAATACTAAGCTAATAAAATAAAAGTATAGTGTTTACCGACTCAAAAGTACTCCAATTTCTTTCACAACCCGAGGAGCTACAAGTGAGACCTAAGGCACGAATAGAAAATTTTGTCAACTCTGGTGTTCGACCACCAAAGCGCAACCACCAATCAGTAGGAGATCGCATCTTCCTGGAATCCATGGCTAACTGGCTCCCAAAATCACCTCTCAAGTGATCATAAGAATCTAACTGGATATCCACTCTTAATCTCTCATTATAATTTAACATTCGTTCCATGCAGTCATATAAACCTTGTTTGATTTCAAACTTATTAGAAAAACTATCTTCAAATCGTAATTGTGGATTTAAATAATACCCCGCAGCATGTAGTGGGCGATGAAGTTGGCTTGTCCATCTTTCATCTATTCTTTACCAAATGGTACCATACTTTCTTTCATTATTACCACAATTAAGAGCTATATTTTCCTTAGCCTTAGTCATCAAATGATACATATATCCCATACAAGGCTTCTCTTCTGAATCAACTTCTCTTAGAACACTCACTAAAGGAGTGACACTCCTCACACAATAAGCAATATGAGGCCAAAAAGTTTGATCAAATGGAACAGTAGCTCTTGTTTTCACTCCTTCATATTTCTTAGCCCAAGTAGAAGTATTCTATGCTTCGGAAGAGAACATAGATCGAAGGGCTTGTTTCTGTTTCTGAATACTTTGAAGAGTCAAATATGCTGTAGCAAAACGAGTGACAGCAGGACGAAGAAGTTCATGATTCTTCGTGAAAGATCTCATCAAATCCAATACCCAAGTATGCCCATAAATAAACTTTACCACATCTTTTTCCCTTTTGAGTGTCTCTTGATGAATTTTCAACTTACCTATATCCTCTAACATGAGATCAATGTAGTGTGCTGCACATGGGGTCCAATAAATATGAGGTCGAGTTTCCATTATCCTTTTTCTAGCTTTGACAAAATTCGAACCATTATCAGTTATTATTTGAACCACATTTTCTTCCCCAACATCATCTACAAGTTTATTCAAGTGCGATGCAAGCATCTCCCCGCTTTTTATTGAATCAAACGCATCAATTGATCTTTAAAAAAAAGTACCTGCGGGGCTATTCACAAGAAAGTTGATGAAACATCTACTTTTCCCATCCGACTAACTATCTGACATTATAGAACAACCATATCGATTCCATGAATTTTTGTGTTCTTCTAGCATTCTGTTAATGTTGGCAACCTCTTCTTTTAGTATCCATGTTCTTAGCTCATGCATTGTTGGAGTCTGAAAACCTGGCCCAAAGTTTGCTACTTCTTCAAACATCGGCAAATAGTAAGGATCGTTTGCAACATTAAACGGTATTCCACTTGAGAAGAAAAATTGGCCAATCTGCTGACAAACTAATTTTCTTTCCTCTTTTTTCCATTTAGAATTCAAAGTAGCTTGCCTAGCTTGAGAATTAATAAAATTATCTATGGGACCTCTGGGCTTTGGTGATAAAGCGTCATTACATGATGAGGTACCAGACTCACCACCACCAATATTACTTCCTCCAGTTGCAGCAATTCGAATTTCTTCTATAGTAGCATTTCGCCTAGCTTTTGAATTTTTCAACTCTAGTAATGCTTTCTTTAATTCTTCTCTTACATCAATAGGAACCTTGGGACAAGGCTTCATTCCTTTATGAGTACCTGCTAAATGATGTTTCAATCGGTTGATAGTGCCAGAACATTTTTGGGTGCAAAACCTACACCTAAAAAAATTTTCCTCCTGATTTGATACTGTATACTTCCAGGCAGGATCTTTTTTGCTCACATCTTCAAGCTCCCCTTCATTCATCTTCTGTAACTTTTGATTTTAAAGAGTTCACCTACTACAACAACAAAAATGAGCTTAAAATCTTAATTTTATAAAAAAAAATGTCAAGCAAAGTAATGATTTAAACGTGAAAAGGGGATCTGGAAACTTTCTGTTTGTAAAATGTGGACTACTCATAATTCTTGAAGATAAATAATTAAACATAAATTAAAAAGATTCCATATTTTCCTCGACAACAATCAAATTCCAATTTTCATATACAAAAATCAAAGTTATTCAATATACCTACTTTATTCAACATACCCACTTGCACATAAATCTAATGAATATGTATAAAAGCACACCGAGAATAATACATAAAGATTTTAAATGGAGGAAGGAAGAAAGAACAAACAAACCTGTTGAATTTTTCTCAGTTGCAAAAAAAGAGTGATAAATCTTGCTCTTGGGCTCTTGGCAGAGGTAGTAGACTTGTGAAGGAATTGGAAAAGACTTTTATTTAGGGCTTTTACTCGTTTCTTTTTAAATTTTATGTTTTTAATTATTTTTTAAAAATATGTCCTCGGGGCTAATGCCTCAGTTAAAAAACCCGTCTCACTAAAAAAACTCGCCCGGGCGTACGTCCCGAACTTCTGGGCGTACGCCTTATGAGCCTTGCGCTCCCCACCTTCGCCCAGGGGCGTTTTTGCTACGCCCCGCCCCAGGGCTCGCCCCGTAAACGCCTTTTAAAACACTGCTTCACACATCCATAACTCGAGGATACACAACATATCGCAATGGAAAATGAACGCTCAACAGTTCATTTATTGTTCAGTAGACTCTTTCATCACTACCAAAATCACATAGATACACCTCACAGTACTAACATACTCATCAAATGGATATCCAACCGCCAACCTAGCTAATAAGGACATTACTGAAAATATAAGTTCAAAACACTTGCTCACACAATCAACACATTGGTGCTCAAGCCATTGGTAAAGGTCCGGCCTCAAGTCCTCCAGACTGGTCCAATATGAACTCACGGAGATTACCTCTCGCCCCTTTATCGAGGAATCACAACCCATTACGCCACATATACTACTAAGAACTCACGTGCGCACATAGACGTGTGGAAAGAATTTCAAGAGTTATTTCAAACTGAATCGAGTACGCACGATAAGAATTCCAAGAATATGAAGTGTTTCCTAAAGGTTCTGCATCCTCCCGAGGATAAATACAGACGTCTCTGTACCGATCCGTGAGACACTACTAACCAGCTCAAGACTCATGATGCCTAGTAACCTAGGCTCTAATACCAACTTGTCACGACCCCAAACCCGATCATGATGGTGCCCAACATATTGCTAGGCAAGCCTGACCTATCACACACCTTCCGAGCTGCAAGCTCACATTCCTTATTCAAAAATTTATTAACAACGATGAATTATCCAAAATTTAGCAAATGTATAGAAAATAACAAAAAACACCAGTACAATAACCTTCCTATAGATCTGGGGTCCATGAGTCAAGAGCCACTACCGAATAGCGTAGTAGTAATACTGAATGTATAATGATCTGAATACACGGAAGTCAAAGACATAGAAACAAAGAGGAGTCGGGTCCTCCGGACGCCAGGAAGCTACCTCGACAACTCTGAAATATGCTTTAAAAGCACCTAAATATCAACACTACTCTAAGGTACCCGGATCTACACACAAGGTGTCCAACTTAGTGGTACTAGACATGTATAATGATATTGAAGGCAAGAAATCCCGAAATACCACGTAGTAAAGCTATAACAGTGTTTCATTTCCTTTTTAACAGTATAAATCTCAGGGAAAATAGTAACATATAAGGCAGATAGGTATAAATGCGTAAATGCAATGTAGATGCACATCAACGTGATGCTACGACGTATAGCCCGATCCATTTGGGTACCTGCGCTCACTGTGGGGGTTCAGACTCCGGAGAGGCTCCTACAGCCCAAGCGCAATATCATAGTAACATATGCTGTAGCGGGCAACCCGATCCAGTATCAGTCTAGCTACATGCAATGCAAGCCTCACAGGCACAAATACTTACCATTTTTAGTTCCTTTTAAGAGTAATTATAGAATTAGGTGTTCAGAAAGCTCAGAATTTGCAATTCATATTTAGACAGTATAATTCCTTGATGCCACGCGACCGCGACCTCCCTCACACGATCGCATACAATAAAATTATCTGATCCCATATTTCCTCATTCGTGATCGCGAACCACAACATGAAAACGCGAACCCTTAGAACATGTAACTACGCGTTCGCATCAACACCTTCGCGAACACGAAGGACAAATTTCTAGACTTCCAAATTTCCTCTACACGTTCACATCCACCACTATGCAAACGCAATGCCTTAAAACCTACAACACTTATGACAGCAAAATTGATCACATAGCCAACCAAAAATGATCCGTTTGAACCTCTGAAATCACCCTGAGGCCCCCGGGACCTCTACCAAAACCACCAACCTACTCCAAAACATCATACATACTTGTTCTAATCATAAAAACACATCCTTAAACACTAAAATCAACATATCATGATATATTCAAGCCTAAGTTTCAACTATAACTTCCGAAACCAACATTCAATCAAAAACCCGACCAAACGTGTCTGAATGGCCTGAAAATTTGCAGACATATCCAAAATTACCTAACAAAGCTACTTCAACTCTCGAAATTCCATTTTGACTCTCGGATCAAAATCTCATCTATCTACTAGATTCTGCCAAAATTTCAACTTTGCCGATTCAAGCCTATTTCTACACCGGACCTCCAAATTCAATTTTGATCTCACTTCTAAGTCACAAATCACCCCCTAAGCTAACCGAACCACTGTAGTTCTCATCCGAACCCTCTAACCACATAGTCAACTTTCGGTTGACTTTTTCTGAGACAAACTTCCTTCTAAGAGGCTATATGCCTTATTTTCAACCAAAATCAATCTAATTACACCCGATAGACTATAATACTAATATAGAAACATGGAATAATACAATAAGGGAAAAATATGCAGTAACTCTCGTGACGATGGGTCGGGTCGCCATATCCTTTTAGTTCCTTCAGTTCTTTCACCTCATTTGCTATAGTAGAGAACCGATCCTTCAATGACTTGTTTTGCTCTAGTGCTGAATGTTACTTAGATCTTAATTCGACCTTCGAGGAACTGTCATATTTTAAGTCTTTTACTTTTTTTCTAAATACATGACTATGAATTTGAGGAAAGCATTTTTTCCACTATCTCTATATTAGGAAGAGATGGTTCGAACTGCACAAATTCTTCAATTTGAGCCCTCAAAATATACAAAGAAAAATTCCTATTATAACCAATAACTAGAAGTTTTTACAAGTTTAATTTATGAAACAAATGTTTTATAATTGTCTCATATTCAACAAACTTATTGTTCTTCTTGCGAGTCTAAAAAAAATAGTTACCAAATCAGGTAGATTGCCATCTTTTTCGTCCTTCACATTAAAGTAAAAATGTCAAATAATGCCTCCTTAATATTTGAAAAACAAAAAAGACAATATTATAATACCTTTTGATAAATAATTTCTCCAATAAGCTTGCTACCGATATATGAGGCATCTTCAACTTAGCTCTGTTTGTTGCATTTTTGTTGCTTTTTGCCTGAAAATATTCTGTACAAAAATATTCATTTACCAACCACTCCCTTAATTTATTTTTTACCCCTTTGGTATATTCTTAAGAGCCTCTTAGATTCGTTTACCCCTCACGTACTTTACATGTAATTGTCCTCTTTATTTGTTTCGCAATTATTTTATCCATCCCAAAATATGATTGCGGTGGATATCTAGGTCATTTATCTCAAATATATCCTAAATAAATTAAACATATCATAGTAACTTTAATAAAGACATGATAAAACCTTCAGGTTTGATAGAAAATAGAAAAAACAAATCATAAAATTACTTTAGCATAAAAAATTGTAAGGTTCTGGAAATGTATTTTGAGTTGTAGCAAATAGCTTATAAGCAAATTGGACACATTTGTTACCTCAATAGCTTCCCACATGTGATTTAGCTTTTCCTCTATAATATCATCCTATGATGATACTCCCAACGAATATATATTACGATCACGAACTATTTTTTCCAAGTGTCTCAAAAATAGAGTGCTATTCTTTCCAACAGTTCGATTATTATAAATATTACTTTTTAACTTATTCCGAACTTCAAGTGATGGGATTTCTTTGAACCTATTCCTTCCTCGAACTTTTTTACCTTGTCAGTAGTACCTAAACTTGCATTGGACGATTTAGAAAAATCTAAAAATATTGTATGTCTCAAGTAAATTTACAATCATAAAATTATCGGACCATACATGTTTTAACTGTTTGCATAACTTGATCAGTAGGTGGAAAAAATGGAGTCTCAGTTTGCATCTGCTATTTCCTAGGAGCAAATGAGTTTTTTTTTGTAGATGCGTAGACTATTAGTAGATGGAGGCAATAAAAATTTAAGTTGCATATGATCGTTTTTAGGAACCAAGGAGTTTTTCTTTGGTGCTTGCATTCCTTTACAGATATGAGAGAATTTAATCTTGTATCATTCGAAGATATTAACATACTTTCACTTCTTTCACCAGTAGAAGATTTAAACATACTTTGACTTCTTTCACTTGTAGAAGGCTTAGACATACTTTGATTAGTAAGAAAAGCATTTTGAGGGAAGGATCACACTTTATTCCCAGGCACCCCTATAGAGCACATTGATCTAAGCCCTTTCCCTCATCCCTTCTCTAGAGAACATGGTGGAAGAAATTCATATTTAGCAGCCTTTGTAGTAGACCTGACCTCAATTTCAAGCTTTAATCATTTCATGTTAGGACTACAAAATAAAAAATAAACCAAAATAAGAATGACATAATGAAACAATGTATTAACAGAAAAATTGTGCAATCAGAATGTAGAACATTTAATATATCAATGCATAAAGAGATGTTTTACCTCATCCGTTCTTTTTCTTTTATTTGTGTAGAATTTTCTAGAATCTACAATACTGTCATCTATTTGTTGCACAATCTCATAAGAACAATGAGGTTTTGTCTTCCTCGCCACATGCCAACCGTTATTTGAATTGTCATTAGCGTAAAATACTTGAGATGCTTGATCCGCTAATACACAAAGCTTATTTGTTTTTAAAAATAGCCCCAATTAACATTTATAAGATCATATTCGTTTTATTTTATTACACACATCAAATCAATTACATCGAAACAAAATTACTCTTCTACCAGGGAAAAATTATAATTGAAGTATATCAGTCAAAACTCCATAGTAATCAAGGTTATCGCTATCTTTACCAGTCGCACCAACTACTACCACACCATAATTTTGAGTCTTTAATTGTTTATCACAATCTTTCACATGAAATATGTACCCATTAACGATGTATCCATTAAAACGTCTCACATATCCGGTTGGACCAAGTGAAAGTGAGAGTAAATCTTGCATGATCTTACTATTATCCCCTTTATATAATTGTGCGACCTATAAACAAGATTAAATTGAAATATTTTAGTGTAATTAATATAATATTAAAATTTTCATACTTAATGTTTATTTATTACTCACCTTATCTTTAAACCACTCTATAAATTGCTTGTTTCTGCATCAGATAAGTGTTGAAGAATATCGGCATGAATTTGTGTAAACTCTCTACAAAAATTAGATCAATCACAATTGACATACAGAAAAGAAATAATCCTAAAGAAAACATGGAGAGAATAAAATTATATGAAATATGATTTTTCATACTCGAGATGTGGTAGAACTTCATCACAATTTTTTAGTACGTATATATGCGCATGTTCTAATTCATTTTCTTCAAGATCTTTTTGTTTTCCAGTCCCTAAAGTTTTGCCTACATCACAATTCTTCAAACCACCATCATAATTTCGTTCAGGCCGATTGAACTTTGTGTCAATTCTATGTAAATACCTTGAGCATAATGTCATGCATTCAATTGCAATGTATCACTATGCAATAGACCCTTCTAGATAAGCCCGATTACCATAAGATATTTCAAAAAATATAACCATCGCTCCACAGTATACATCCACCGGCAATGAATGGGACCAACAATCTTAGCTTTATTAGCTAAATGAATTGGGAAGCGCACCATGACATTAAAATATGAAGGAGGGAATACTCTTTCTAACTTACAAAAAGTTAGAGGAATCTGGATGTCAATTTGCTCCAAGTCTTCCCTCCTTAACTCCATTGATCCAAGGACATTAAAAAATAAAGATAACTCAACAAGTAGTTCACACACTTATTTGGACAACATTCCACGTAATGCAAGTGGGAGTAAATGATGTAGAATAACATGATAATCATGAATCTTTAAGCCAGAAATCTTGTGATCTTTCATATTTACACATCGAGAAATATTAGATGAAAATCCATCAGGGACTTTTAAATTCTTGAAGAAAATTCATAACTTGTGCTTTTCTTCAAGATACAATGTGTAACATCCAATTGGAACTTTGTATTTTTCCCCTTTTTTGAGCAATTCTGGCCTAATGTTTATTTCTTCCAAATCAAGCCGAGTTTTAATTGTGTCCTTGGTCCTTTCTTTAATATTCATGATAGTACCCAAAATGTTATCACATATGTTTTTTTCTATATGCATAACATAAATTATATCATAACAAAAGATATTTCCAATACGAAAGTTCAAAGAAAATACTCTTCTTGTTCTAGTTATCCTTTCGAGAATCATGTGATATTTTGATATGTTGCTTTGGATCCTTTGTTAATTGTAGCCCTTCAAGATCTTGTACTTGATTAAGTATTTCAATACCTGAACACTCTTTTGGTTGGAGCCTTTTCTCTTTTGTGACATCAAATGACTCCTTATCATTCCACCATTTATGATTTAGAGAAAGGTAACGCCTATGACCTATAAAACATTGCTTCTTGCTATTGGCCAATCTAATTGAAAAGGTATCTTTGTTGCAACATAACAAAGAAGCGTGCAACTTAAAATTCCATTTGGTTGATGCATCAAATGTCTCAATACTAGTTTCCCATGAATCCTTCAATTTGTCTATCAAGGATTGAAGATAAATATCAATTACATCTCCTGGACTATATGTACCTGGAATAAGCATTAATAAAATAAAATTTTCTTATTTCATACACAACCAAGGTATAAATTATAAAGAATAAATACCATGGGCCAAATGCTATATAGAGTTTTGAATTTTGGAGTGGCTGAAATCCATCACTAGCAAGTCCAAGTCGAACATTATGAGGCTCGACTGCAATGAGGGATGAAGTTCACAAAAAACTTCCATGACACTGAATTAGCTAGGCGCCTCATTGTTCCATCATCAACTCTTTTATCTTGATGCCGCATCATTAGAGAAAATGTCTTTGAAGACATGAACAACCTATGAAGTCTAGTCTCTAATGAAAAATAGCGTAAAGTCTATGATGTTATCTTTTTACCATTTTAGTTCCTTATTTTCCCACTATGTTTATCCAATTTCCATCTCGACGTGCCACAAACTTTGCACGATTCAAACAATTTATCCTCCTTCATATATAACATGCAATTGTTTTTACAAGCATCAATATTTTGGTAAGAAAGCCCAAGATCTCGAATTACCGTCTTTGCCTCTTAATATGAAGCTGGCAAATTAGCTCCATCAAGCATAACTCATCCTTTATCATTTTAATAACATTAAAATGACTCATTACTCAATGACCAATACTGTTTATGAGAAACAATTTAATCAAAGATGAAAGCTTTGAACATTTAGAATTCTGATATAGTGGTTGCTCAAAATCCTTCAATAAGCCGTAAAAAGTTTTTTCTTCAATATTCGGTTCTTCTTCAAGTGAATCATCAGAACCAATGTCCTTAGTGCTTCCATCAATATTAGGATATAAATTAATCAAAATTTATCATATTTCATCATCACTTTCACACTTCTCTGCTTCATTGTCATCTTCATCTTCATCTTCACATTCCGATTGAGATTCACCAAAAACTTCTCCATGACGATACCAAAAAGTATAATTTTGAATTATTCCATATACTTTTAAATGTGAATTTCATGACCCTATTTCACCAATAATGAACCTATCATGATGGCATCCAGTCTTCGCGACTAGGTAAGCCTAACACATTGCAGAAATTTAACAACCTTTACGAAAGCAATAAAAAAAATACTAAATAACATAGGAAAATGTATAGAGTGTCGCCTAGCATATACACTTCAACTTAAAATACTGTAACAACCTCCAAGACCCGGAAACTTACGGGCAACAAAGGCTAAAAGAATATCAGTTATAGCTCTAACATCCTGAAATGTCTATACTATCGAACACAAGAAATGAGACTACTAACTATAAGGGACAGTAGAAGAAGACTCTTCAGATCTGCGGACGCGGCAGATGCATACCTCAAGTCTCCAAGTGTAGCTCTGAAATTACCGATAATGCACTCGATCATAAGTACCAAGATCTGCACAATAAAAGTATGTAGAAGAGTAGCATGAATACACCACAGCGGTACTCAGTAAGTGCCAAGCCTAACCTTCATGGTGTAGTGACGAGGAAGGTCAGGGCCCTACAGAGAATAAACATAATAACAATATCGAACAGTGTAAAGAAGGAAATAATATGAAATAACATCAAAATAGGATAGAAGCTACAACTCACTGACAATTAAGCTAAACAAGGAAAATAACATAACAACTATTCCTCTACTGTCCATTGGATATCCTAGGAATTGAAGTCATAGTCCATAATATCAGTAGTAAAGGATCTCCGGAAATCAAAGCCGCAGTCCATCTCATATCAGTAGCAAGAATCTCCAGAAATTGAACCCGCAGTCCATTTATATCAGTAGTATAGGATCTCCGGGAATTGAACCCGTAGTCCTTTATTTAAGTAACAAAGATCTTCGAGAATTGAACCTGCAGTCCATTTATATCAGTAACACAGGTTCTTGGGAATTGAATCCACAGTCCATTATATTAGTAATAAGGATCTCCGGGAATTGAACCTGCAGTCCCAATGTAAAAACACAACCAAAACAGGGAAATATTCAGAGAATGAAATACAGAAATACAAATAACAGTTAAGTTCTGGCCCAACATGCATCACGTAATTTCAATTAAGGCTATTAAGCATTTAGACTGTTTATTCTATCTAGTCATACTCTTCTAACTAACACCAAGTAAATCTTAAATTTAAATCATTCAAATAATGGAGAAAACACAGTTTGAGCGATTCAAGTAAAATGGATTTTCAATAATTTGCACAAGTACATGCTCGTCACCTTGCGTACAAGGCATTTAAATCAACACATAAGGTGTTCTAGGGGAAGATGTCCCCCACAAAAGGTTAGACAAGCCACTTACCTCGAACCGGTACAAAATCGCTAAGAAGCAATACCCTTACCACGAGTATCCGATGTTGAGTGTCCCATCTCTATTTAAAATAATTACATATTGTAAATAACATCGCAAGTAACTAATTACACTATCAAAATTAAAGCTAAGGCATGAAAATAGGTAAAATGACCAAAATGCCCCTACATCCAACGTCTCAGAGTCAAAATATTTTTACATTTTCAGAACCCTTGTACTCTCACGAGTAACCATATAAAAATCTCCCAAATCGGAGGTCAAATGCCCTTTCAAATTGTCATAATTAGGTCTAAGGATTTTACCCCAAGTTTCATTCAAAATCCGAAACTAAAGGTTGAATTTGAGATTAGATTAGTGGGTATTAATCTTAAGAGAGTAAGGAATCGTTACCCAATGGTTGCCCCTAAAAATCCCTCGAAAAATCTCCCAAAATCGAGCTCTCTAGCTTGAGTTTTTGTAAAAATGGAAGAAGTGTTCGTTTTGAAATGTTATATCTACCCAGGGATTTTTTTCAGTGCGATTGCATAAGAAGGAATGCGATCGCATAGTAATGGGCCTGCGATCGCGTAAGGTAATGAAAGAAACCTATGCGATCGCACTAAGGGCATTGCGATCGCGGAGAAGGGAAAACATAAGCTATGCGATCGCATGAGGGAACTATGCGATCGCATTGAAGGAAAAAGGCCACCCTCAGAAATTACACTACGGGATCGCATGGAAGAGTATGTGATCGCAGAGGGTAAAAACCTGCAACATGAATAGCAGAAAATTTGCAATGTTTTTACAACACAAAATGCCTCGTTGGGCATCCGAAACACATCTGGGGCCCCCGGGACCTCAACCAAACCTAAGAACATATCTTATAACATCATTCAAACTTGATGAAACCCTTAAACCACCTAAAACAACGTCGGAAACATGAATTACTCAATGATTAGAACTTAAAAACTTCAAACATAACCAAACTCGCTTTCGATTCAAAACCTAGTCAAAACACGTCCGATTGACCTGAAAATTTGCACGCACATCCAAAATGACATGATAAAGCTACAGAAACTTTCGAAGTCCCAAACCGACACTCGAATAAAAAATTCACTATCGGACAGAAACTTCAAAAAAATTCTAAACTTCGACATTTCAAGCCTAAATGAGCTACGGACCTCCAAAATACATTCCGAACGCGCTCCCAACCCCGAAATCGCCTAACAGAGCTAACGGAACCATATATTTCCATTCCGAGGTCATTTTCACACTGCTCTGAACACAGACAATTTTGCAACTCTTAAGCTCTTATTTAGGGACTAAGTGTCCCAAACACTCTGAATCCTAGAACCGAATGTCCCGGCAAACCAAAATAGCAGAAATGAACTTAGGGAAAGCAGTAAATAGGGGATTGGAGCGTAAATTCCAAAAAAGACCGGCCGGGCCGTTACATCCTCCTACACTTAAACATTCCTTCGTCGTCGAACGAGCACAAAAAACATACCTAAAGTAGCAAAAAGATGAGGGTACTCGCTGCGCATATCTTGCTTGGTCTCCCAAGTCGCCTCCTCGAGACCTCGCCACTGGACCTTTACCGAAGCAATGTTCTTTGACCTCAACTTTCTGATCTGTCTGTCCAAAATGGCCACTGTCTCCTCAATATAAGATAGATCCTTGTCCAGCTAGACTGAAGAAATCCAATACGTGTGATGGGTCACCATGATATCTTTGGAGCATAGAAATATGAAATGCCGGATGAACTCCGGCTAGGCTGGGAGGTAAGGCAAGCTCATATGCAACATCTCCAACTCGCCTCAAAATCTCAAAAGGCCCAATAAATCTCGGACTCAGCTTTCCCTTCTTCCCAAATCTCATGACACCTTTCATGGGAGAGACCCGAAGTAGAACCCCCTCACCGACCATAAATGCCATATCGCAAACCTTCTTGTCCGTATAACTCTTCTCTCTGGACTGGACTGCATGGAGTCTATCCTGAATCACCTTGACCTTGTCCATCACATCCTGAACCATCTCTGTGTCTAATAATATGGCCTCGCCCAGCTCAAACCAACCCACCGGGGATCTGCATCTCCTACCATATAAGGCCTCATACGGCACCATCTGAATGCTGGACTGATAGCTATTTTTATAAGCGAACTCTGCTAGTGGAAAGAAATAATCCCATGACCCTCCAAACTCAATCACGCACGCACAGAGCATATCCTCCAAAATCTAAATAGTGCACTCAGACTGTCCATCCATGCGAGGGTGAAATGTCGTGCTCACCACAGAGTGCCTAACTCCTGCTGCACGGATCTTCAGAACCGTGATGTAAACTGAGTGCCTCTATCTGAAATGATAGAAACTGGAAAACCATGCAACCGGACGATCTCCCTAATATAGATCTCCACCAACCGCTTTGATGAGTAAGTAGAACACACATGTATGAAATGAGGGAATTTAGTCAGCCGGTCCACAATTACCCAAATAGAATAAAACTTCCTCACAGTCCGTGGAAGTCCAGATACGAAGTCCGTGGTGATACGCTCCCACTTCCACTCTGGGATCTCAATCTGCTGTAGCAACCCAACCGGACGCTGGTGCTCATATTTCACCTGCTGGCAGTTCAGACATCTAGACACATAATCAACTACATCCTTCTTCATCCGCCTCCACCAGTAGTGTTGCCTCAAGTCCTAATACATCTTCCCGACACCCGGATAGATGGAATACCGCGATCTATGGGCCTCAGCTAGAATCAACTCAACCTTGATGGTAACATCTTGAGTATCATTACACCTAACTCTGTCCTGAAGGATAAGCAAATGAGGGTCATCAATCTGCAGCTCCCTGATGCGATCAAATAGAGAAGATCGAGAAACCACACAGGCCAGGACCTGACTGGGTCTGAAAGATCCAATCTAATGAACTGCCTGGCCAAGGCTTGGACATCCATCGCCATAGGTCTCTCTGGGGATGGTAGACATGCCAAACTCCCCAAACTCTCCGCCTGATGACTCAAGGCATTGGCAACTACATCGGCCTTGCCAGGGTGATAAAGAATAGTAATATCATGAAATTTTAATAACTCTAACCATCTCTTCTGATGCATATTCTGATCCTTCTGCTTAAGAAAGTGCTCAAAACTCCGATGATCAGTGTATATCTCACAAGGAAACCCATACAAATAATAATGCCAGATTCTTAATTCGTGAATAATGGAAGCTAACTCAAGATCGCGAACAGGGTAGTTCTTTTCATGCACCTTCAACTGTCGGGATGTGTAGGCAATCACCCTACTGTCCTGCATCAATATCGCTCCAAGTCTAACCCGTGAGGCATCATAATAAACTGTATAGGACCCCAACTCGGTAGGAAACATCAAGATTGTGGCTGAAGACAAAGCAGTCTTGAGCTTTTGGAAGCTCACCTCACACTCCTCCATCCACTGAAAAGGGGTACCCTTTTGAGTCAATCTAGTCATAGGGGCCGCGGTCAAGGAGAACCCCTCCACAAAGCGACGATAATAACCTGCCAAACCAAGGAAACTGCGGATCTCAGTACTTGAGGAGGGCCTGGGCCAACTCTGTATGGCCTCGACCTTCCTCGAATCCACTCGAATGCCTTCACTCAACACCACGTGGCCTAGGAATGCCATAGAACTCAGCCAGAACTCACATTTAGAGAACTTTGCATACAATCTCTTCTTCCTCAAAGTTTGAAGCACTATCCTCGGGTTTTGCTCGTGCTCTTCCCGACTCCGGGAATATACCAAAATATCATCAATAAAAACAATCACAAATGAGTCAAGATATGCCCTGAATACGCTGTGCATCAAGTGCATAAAAGCTGCTGGCACATTAGTCAGCCCAAAAGACATAACGAGGAGCTCGTAATGACCATACCGTGTCCTGAAGGTAGTCTTCGAGATATCTGGCTCCCGAATCTTTAACTGATGGTAACCTGAGCGCAAATAAATCTTGGAGAACACTTGTGTGCCCTGAAGCTGATCAAACAGATCATCAATACGAGGTAAAGGATATCGGTTCTTCACTATAACTTTGTTCAACTAGATATAGTCAATGCACATATGCATATAACCGTCCTTCTTCTTCACAAACAACACAGAAGCACCCTACGGTGAAACACTGGGTCGAATGAAACTCTTACCCAACAACTCCTGTAACTGATCCTTAAACTCCTTTAACTCAAGAAGAGCCATGCGATATGGGGGAATGGAAATGCGCTGAGTGCCCGGCAATAAATCAATGCCAAAATCGATATCACTATCGGGCAGCATGCCCAGAAGATCAGCTGAAAACACATCGGGGAAATCTCATACCATTGGGACCAAATCGATAGAAGGGGTGTCAACACTGACATTTCTTACATAAGCTAGATAAGCAACACACCTCTTCTCAACTATACGTTGAGCTTTAAGGAAAGAAATAACCCGGCGGGGACTGTGATCTAGAGTACCGCTCCACTCAATACGGGAAATACCTGGCATAGCCAGCGTCACGGTCTAGGCATGTCAATCAAGAATAGCATAATGAGGCAAAAACCAGTTCATGCCCCGAATAATATTGAAGTCAACCATACCAAGTAATAAGAGGTCAGCCCTGGTTTCAAAACCACAAATAGTGACCAAACACGACCGATATACACGGTCCACAATAAGAGAATATCCCACAAGAGTAGAATCATAAATGGAGGCACTCAAAGAATCCTGAGGCACACCCAAATGTGAAGAAAAATAAGAGGAAACATGAAAAAGTAGAACTAGGATCGAATAGAATCGATGCCTCTCTGTGACTAACTAATATAATACCCGTAATAACAAAATCAGAGGTGAAAGCTACGGCACGATCAGGAATAGCATAGAATCTGGCTCGACCCCTCACTTGAGGATGACCTCTATCACCCTGATCCCCGCCCTTGGCTGGCTGGGCAGGAGGGGTGGCAGCTGGGGCTGGAACGATGGCCTGTTGACCATGTGGAGCATGCTAAGGCTGTGAAGTCTGAGAAGGCGCACCCCTCCCGTGTCTGGGGCACTCCCTAACCAGATGGAAAGTATACCCACACTCATAACAAGGTCTGGGAAGGCGCGATGGCTGTGACTGACTGGGCCCACTCCCGCTAGACTGACCCCTAAGGGTACCCCGTGCAGGAGGTGCGCTGGAAATTGGGGGAGCATAATAAGGCTCCAGAGGTGCTGGGGAGGGGCTGAAGTACTACTGGCTGCTGGCAAGGCTGAATGAACAGGACGACCGGAATAACCCCTACCATAATGATCGGCTGCTGCAGTACGAGCACCAAAATATTGATTCGACTCTTGAGACCTCTTGGCCTCCCTCTCTGCTTGTACCCTAACGAGCATACCATCAATTCGTCTGGCAATATTCACTACCTGCTGATAACGTACATCCATCTCTAGCTTTCTAGCCATGATGGACCGAGTAGGCAGAATAAGACCCTCAGTAAACCTCCGCACTCTCTCCCGGACTATGGAGACCAAAGCTGGTGCATGTTTGGCCAATCGGGTGTAACGAATAGCGTACTCAGATATTGTCATAGTGCCCTAACACAAACGCTCAAACTCCATGCGCCAAGAATCCCTGAGGCTCTGGGGAACAAACTCCCTTATAAACATATAGGAGAACTATGTCCAAGTCAATGAGGCAGACAAGACTGAACTATCAAACTCATAAGTACACCACCAATCATAGGCGGCTCCACGAAGCTGAAAAGCAATGAAAGAAACCCCACTAGAGTCCAATATGCCCATAGTATGGAGAATGCGATGACACTCCTACAAAAGTACCAAGGCGTCATCGGAAGCTAGGCCATTAAACACTAGGGGATCATATTTCATGAACCTCTCTAACCTGCACTGCTCATCCTCAGAGGTAGCTGACCCCTCCCCGAGCTGTACTGGTACTACAAGGAGTATAGGAATAACCTATGGAACCTGCTCCATCGGCACTCGCCGCTCAGGAGTAAGGGTTGCAGGAGTCTAGGATCCTCCCCCGGCCTGAGATGTGGCTGCAGCGAGGGGAAGCAACCCCGCCAGAGCCACACTAGTGTACATGCTCATGAACTGAGCCAGGGTCTCTTGGAACACTAGAGTAGTAGTAGATGTAGTAGGTGCACCAGGTGCCTCTGCTCCAACCTGATCTGTGGGTGGTGCCTCAGCGGTAGCACACGTGGGTGATGTGGCTACACCTCGAGCGCGTCCTCGACCTCTACCTAGGACCCAGCCTCTAGCGGTGATAGCAGGGGGCACGGGTGTTTGGTCCTCGTGTGTAGGACGTGTCCTCACCATCTTTGAGAGAATAAAAGACAAAAATTTAGAATTGGTTTCAAAACATCGCATGACAAGGAATTCAAAAGAAATGAAGATTTTTCCTAAACAGTTACATAGCCCCTCGTAGATAAATACAAACATCTCCTTATCGATCAGTGAGACTCTAATAAACCGTCATGTGTCCCGTGAATCCTATAAACCTAGAGCTCTGATACCAACTTGTCACAATCCTAGTTCACCAATCGTGAACCTGTCATGACAGCACCCAGTCTTCGCGACTAGTTAAGCCTAACACATTATGGAAATTTAACAACCTTTACGAAAGCAATAAATAAATACTGAATAACATAGAAAATGGTATAGAGTGCAACCTGGCACATACACTTCAACTCAAAATACTGAAATAACCTCCAAGACCCGAGAACTCACGGGCAACAAAGGCTAAAAGAATATTAGTTATAGCTCTAACATCCCGAAATGTCTATACAACCGAACACATAAAATTAGACTACTAACTATAAAGGAGAGTAGAAGGAGTCTCTTCGGGCTGCGGATGTGGCAGATGCATACCTCAAGTCTCCAAGCGTTGCTTTAAAATCACTGATAATGCGCTCGATCAGAAGTACCTGGATCTACACAACAAAGATGTGCAGAAGAGTAACATGAGTACACCACAGCGATACTGAGTAAGTGCCAAGCCTAACCTCGATGGAGTAGTGACGAGGAAGGTCAAGGCCCTACTGAGAATAAACATAATAATAATATCGAATAGTGTAAAAAAGGAAATAATCTGAAATAACAGCAGAATAGGATAGAAGCTACAAGTCACTTACAATTAAGCTAAACAAGGAAAATAATATAACAAATATTCCTCTACTGTCCGTTGGATCTCCCGTGGAATTGAACCCGTAGTCTGTCATATTAGTACCAAATGATCTCCGGGAATCGAACCCGCAATCTATCTCATTTCAGTAGAAAGGATCTCCGGGAATTAAACCCACAGTCCATTTATATCAGTAGCACAATATCTCCGGGAATTGAACCCGTAGTCATTTATATAAGTAACAAGGATCTCCGGTAATTGAAACCGCAATCCATTTATATCAGTAGCACAAGATCTCCGAGAATTAAACCCGCAGTCCGTTATATTAGTAACAAGGATCTCCGGGAATTGAACCCGCAGTCCCAATGTAAAAACACAACTAAAACAGAGAAATATTCAGAGAATGAAATATACAAATACAAATAATAGTTAAGTTCTTGCCCAACATGCTTCACGTACTTTCAATTAAGGCAATTAAGCATTTAGACAGTTAATTCTATCTAGTCATACTCTTCTAACTAACATAGAGTAAATCTTACTTTTATATCAGTCAAATAACAGAGAAAATACAGTTTGAGCAATTCAACTAAAATGGATTTTCAATAATTTGTACAAGTACACGCTCCTCACCTCGTGTACAAGGCATTTAAATCAACACATAAGATGTCCTAGGGGAAGAGGTCCCCTACGCAATGTAAGACAAGCGACTTACCTCGAACAGGTACAAAACCGATAAGAAACAATCCCCTTGCCACAAGTATCCGATTCCGAGTGGCCCAAATCTATTCAAATCAATTTCATATTGTAAATAACATCGCAAGTAACTAATTACACTGTTAAAATTAAAGCTAAGGCACAAAGTAGGTAAAATGACCAAAAAACCCCTCCAACCAACATCTCAGAATCAAAATATTCTTAAATTTTCATCATCCTCGTACTCTCACAAGTCCAACCAAAAAAAAATTTCCCAAAATGAAGGTCAAATGCCCCTTCAAATCATCACAATTAGGTCTAAGGATTTTACTTCAAGTTTCATTCAAAATCCAAAATTAAAGGTTGAATTCGAGATAGATTAGTGTGTATTAATCATAAGAGAGTAAGGAATCGTTACCCAATGGTTGCCTCAAAAAATCCCTCAAAACATCTCTCAAAACCGAGCTCTCTAGCTTGAGTTTTTGTGAAAATGGAAGAAGGGTTCGTTTTGAAATGTTATATCTTGCAGGAATTTTCTTCAGTGTGATCGTATAAGAAGGAATGCGATCGCGTAGAGTAAACATTGAAGGCCTGGAAAATGCTCTATGCGAACGTAGTTGATGGGCCTGCGATCGCATAAGGTAATGAAACAAACCTATGAGATCGCACTAAGGGCATTGCGATCACGGAGAAGGAAAAACATAAGCTATGCGATCGCAGGAGGGAACTATGCAGTCACATTGAAGGAAAAAGGCCACCCTCAGAAATTACACTACGCGGTCGCATGGAAGAGTATGCAATCGTAGAGGGTAAAAACCTGCAACATGAACAACAGAAAATCTGCAATGTTTTTACAACAGAAAATGCCCCGTTCGACATTTGAAACACATCTCGGGACCCCGGAACCTCAACCAAACCTACGGACATATCTTGTAACATCATTCAAACTTTCTCAAATCCATAAACCACCTAAAACAACGTCGGAAACACGAATTACTCAATGATTAGAACTTAGAAAATTCAAAACTTAACCAAACTCGCTTTCGATTCAAAACCTAGTCAAAACACGTTCGATTGACCTGAAAATTTGCATGCATGTCCAAAATAACATGATGAAGCTACAGAAACTTCCGGAATGCCAAACCGACCCTCAGATAAAAAATTTATTATCGGACCGGAACTTGAAAAAAATTCCAAACTTCGGCATTTTAAGCCTTAATGAACTACGGATCTCCAAATTACATTCCGAACACGCTCCCAACCCCGAAATCGCCTAATGGAGCTAATGGAACCATCAAATTCCATTCCAAGGTCATTTTTATACTGCTCAAAATACGGACCATTTTTCAACTCTTATGCTCTCGTTTAGGGACTAAGTATCCCAAAACACTCCGAATCCTAGAACTTTTCATCTAGGATAGCTTTACAATAAGATAGAACACATCATTTCACTTGAAAGAGAAGCACAACACTAGGCATCAGGTTTCATATACAAATATTTACTGCTAAAGTGAAAACGTTCTCTAAAATCTAATACTAAATTCCTACTAAAAAGGGACTGAAACATAGAAATACACTCACAAACAATCTAAACAAAATAAAGTAAAGATAAGAATATTTATGGAAATAAGCAATTGTAGATAAATACTTACTCCAACTTGAATAAAACCTAAAATCTTTCTAAGCGTAAGTTTCAAATATAAGAACAGAAAATATAGCAAAGGAAAAACAAATCTGAAGGAAAAAAGCCAAACAAAGCATAGTCTTTTACAAACAATTTACAAAGGGACACTCAAGCAAATATAATCTAGAAATGAAATTGATTGTAAAAATATTTGCTGATTAGAGATCAATTTTTACCAACAAAAAAATTAAAAAAAATGAAGATTTCACAAACCTGCAAAAATGAGTTGTTGAGAAATAATAACAAAAGGTTAACCCATAAGATATATAGAAAAAGTAAGTGTGCTTACTTGTGGTGAGATGGTAGCAGTTTTTCAACTTGATATTTCTCCAAACCTGAAAAATATGAGATTAGCAAACCTATCGTAAGACATATAAAAGAAAAATGTTCCTTAACATACCAAAAAAAATATTTCTTAACATACCAAGAAATTGCCTTTCAAAGAAGTATGAAAATTTAAGGGATTTAGGTTTTTTACTTCTATGAGGAGTGAGAGAGATGAGACTTGATGGTAGATTCAGGTTTGATTAAAGTTAGAGTTTTTAAGGTTAATTTTATTATGTTTATTCCAATTTTTGTATGGAGCCAGTTTCTCCCGGTAAATTTTTATTATTACGAACCGTACAATATAAAAAAATATATTTTTATTTAATATTTTAATTAAAAAATAGAGATTTAAGGACCAGTAGTATTCTCGTCCTTACTAGTGTACTTCTAGGGACCAAATTCATACCTCGTCGCTAAATGTTGGTCCTTAAAAGGTCTTTTTCTTGTAGTGCGCCGCAAAGCACATACAATAACCTTGCCATTCTGCATCAACACCACACCAAGTCCAATACGAGATGCATCACAATATGCTGTATATGGCCCTGAGCCTGTGGGCAACTCCAACACTGGCGCTCAAGTCAAAGCTGTCTTGAGCTTCTGAAAGCTCGCCTCACACTCGTCCGACCACCTGAACGGGGTCCCCTTCTAGGTCAACCTGCTCACTGGGGCTTCTATAGGTGAAACCCCCTCCACAAACCAATGGTAATAACCTGCCAAACCCAAGAAACTCCAGATCTCTATAGCTGATGTAGGCCTAGGACAGTCTTTGACTGCCTCAATCTTCTTAGGATCCACCTGAATATCCACTACTGATACAATACGAAGAAACTAATCTCAACCAAAATTCCCATTTCGAAAATTTAGCATATAACTAGCAGTCTATCAGAGTCTGAAGAACGATCCAATGATGTTGATCATGCTCCTCTCGTCTATGCAAGTAGATCAAAATATCATCAATTAAAACAATAACAAAAGAATCCAGATAAGACTTGAACACCCGCTTCATCAAATCCATAAATGTTGATGGGGCATTTGTCTACCGAAATGACATTACTAGGAATTCATAATGCTCATACCAAGTGCGAAAAGCTGTCATAGGGACATCGGATGCCCTAATCCTCAACTGATGATAGCCGGATCTCAAATCAATCTTCGAAAACACCTTGGCGACCTTCAACACTTTTCTTTCTCATTTCTATTAAACTGGTGCTGACCAAATGACCCTCGTACGTAATTTAGACGGGTCTATATTATTTATGTGGTGGGCAAATGGGTTATGGGTCACTGGTAAGAAATGAGTGTAGTGGGGTTTTAAAATGGTGGGCCTTTTGACATGGTAGCTGAGTAGGATAATTTTAATGTGGCCAGCTGCCACAGTGTACAGACGTTAGGTTTAGGGGTGTTTATTCAAAGTTCTTTAACGGTAGGGGCTAGAATGACCAAAATTTATAACGGGGGCAACAAGTAACCATTTACCAATAGTACATGGATACTTTTAACCTTTTTCCCTTTTCCCTTTATACTCCATCCAGATAAATTCGCATATGCTAGAAAGTCATTAATGGTCCATAACAAAGATGCATGTAACATAAAATTTTGTCTAGTTGATGCATCAAAGGTCTCCACTCCAGATTTCCACAATTCTTTTAATTCCTCTATCAAAGGTTGAAGATAAACATCGATAGCATCTACAGGACTCTCAGGACCAGGAATAATCATCAACAAAATAAAATTCTCTTTCTTCATGCATATCCAAGGTGGTAAATTAGAAAAGTACCACATGCCAAATACTATATGGAATTTTGGAATTTCTAAATGGTTGAAAACCATCACTAGCAAGTCCACGTCGAACATCACGAGGCTCAGCTGCAATAGATTGGTGAAGTTCATCAAATTTTTTCCATGCTATTGAATCAGCTGAGTGCCGTATTATTCCATCATTAACTCTTTTGTCATGATGCCATGTCATTAAATAAGATGTCTTTGAGGACATAAACAATCTTTGAAGTCTTGGCTTTAGAGGGAAATAACGTAAAATCTTGTATGGTATCTTTTTGCCGCTTTTAAATTTGGTTTATCCACTATGTTTATGTCACGACCCCAGTTCACACTCCATGAACATGTCGTGATGGTACTTAGTCCCTATGACTAGGAAAGCATAACAATGCAGAACCATAATTGTGGAAGAAAGTAAAATAAATTGAATTAGTAAAATAAAAATGGCGCTTAAGGTGCTGCTTGGCACGTACCACAACAATCCTCGAATCTGACAACATTCCCCAAAACCCGAAAACTCACAAATCACAAGCTAAGAGGATACATAAGAGGATCTAACTCAAGAATATCTATACAAGGATAAATATTGAAAGAACTATACTTTTTACAGAAAACTTGAAAGGGATTCCTCGGTCTGCGGACGTAGCAGATATACCTTGAAGTCTCTACCGGTATGCCTCCTTCTAAGGCTGATAGAAACCAAATGGGAGTACCTGTATCTGCACAACAAAAATGTACATAAGAGTAGCATGAGCATACCACGACGGTGCCCAGTAAGTATCAAGACTAACCTCGATGGAGTAGTGACGAGGAACAGTCATGACACCTACCGGTCAATAAGCAATATAGCAGAAATAATAGAGATGACTATATGAAGATATAAAGATAGCAGTGATGAGTAAGAATGCTTCAATTCACAGTAAGGCTAATGGACAATAAGTAGAACCAGAATACAACAAATGATAATACAAGAATGACAGCAGAAACCACGATACAAATCTTGAAGTCACAAAACAACAAGGACAAACAAGTTGCTAAGTCATTATTCTACAATGATGCTTACATAAGGTCTTTCCAACTCTTTCCACAGTCCTACCACAAACTCTCAGACTAGCCACAACTCATAAAGAACCCAGCATTTAAAGTCTAACATTTGGCATCTTGTGCCCCATCAATAACACGGACATGCTGACAACTAACTAGTCAACTGGAGTCACTCTCACATATATAATGGGTAAATGATGGCATATCCCTACCCTTAGCCAAATTAGAAGGGATTCATCTCTAATTGAAGGGTCCAACTACGTGTATGCTTGTGCAGGTGTATCTAACGAGAATCCTGCCAACTAGTAAGTATTAGAAATGGAACGACTAGCACCCGGTTCATTCACCCCGGATAGAATCAATAAAAATATCATTGAGAACACAATAAGTTTAAAGGGATCTCCCGGGTATTGAACCCGTAGTCCCTCATAACAATAACGGAGGATCTCCTGGGAATTAAACCCGTAGTCCATTATAACAATATAGAGGATCTCTCGAGAATTGAACTCGTAGTCCATCATAACAATAACAGAGTATCTACCGGGAATCGAACTCGTAGTCCATCATAATCAGCCCTTGACATAAAGCACCTTATTTCGCCACGTGTGCAATCAATAATAGTGTAGCAAACACCGCCTTATTTCGATACACGTGCATCACAATTTCCCACCGTATTCGTCACATGTGCAATCCACACATAATCATATAACATATCACCACATGTGCAAAAATATCAATAGCAACAATAACACGACAAAGACCTCGTACAACTCTCCGACAACAACCGCACGGAAGAGACCTCGTGCATTGATCGATTGCAAACTCAACCCAAAGGATGAGTGGGCACAACTAACGTTTACCCGAATAGTGGTTCGGGGTCAATCCACAGGGAGTTGGAATTTAGAGTGAGAAATTGTGATGAACTAGAATTGCGAGTTAGCTTCTAATTTATCTTCAAACATATTTGTGTTTTCTTTTGAACAACTAATTTAGAAACTACTAATAAGAAATCTAAATTATGCTAGGGATGATTTAAAAGTGTAATGCAAGTAGATAAAGGACTAGGGTAGTAGCATTTAGCTAGAAGGATAACTAACGGGTAATGAAATTCAATGCAAAGATAATGTGATGGGATTATTGGATAATCGTTGCTCTATGCATTGATTCTCACACCTCTTGGTAGAGAGAACAATTTTTCCCAATTGACTCTCTCGAGACCAATTGGGTAGGCTAATTTGCCCAAGCAACTTTAGGCTCAAGTTGGGTAATGTCACGCCCCAAATCGAGGGACATGACCGGCGCCTGACCGGGTTGCCCCAGTCAAGCGGACCTGGGTGCCTTCCATTCCCACGCGTTACCCCTGTGTTGACTGTTACTCATTAACCAAAATATCTTACCAACAATGACTGATTTCACAATGCATAAACATAACCATGTGATTTATTTACTAACAAGTTCATAATTTATATTTACAACGCCCCATACATATACATAGGCCACAATCCCACGGTTTACATGTCTACGGAGCCTCTAGGATACAAAAAGGGAAATAAAATACTTGCCGGTAACAAGGCCCCGGCTATACCTTACAAAATCCAAAAGAAAGTCTGAAATAAAAGTGGCATGAGCCACACTGTGCCCCGAGGAAGAAAGGGGCTCACCAAAATGGGCAGTGGAAGGAGAAGGATACTACTGCCGATGAGCTGAAGTGCCTGCTACTGATCCACCTACAATCATGACACGAATGTAGCGCCCCCGGCAAAAGGGACGTCGGTACACTTGAATTGTACTGGTATGTATGGACAAACTTTGTCCCAAGTAAACTCAAGCCATTAAATTACATCAACAATTAATTAAGCCAGCCAACCATGTTTCCACATTTTCCTCATTTCAAATAATTCTCACACAAAGCACTTTCTACAATCAACCAATTTAACAATAACCAATCAATCACGTAAAGAACAAGTAGTCAAACAAAGGGGCAATCAGTGCTCCACAGGTTGCAAACTCTCCTGCTGTCTCCTTTCACAATTTCACATTATTGATTTATGTATCAATTTTCAATAGCGATTTCGATCGCTTTCCATCCTTATTGCCCCCGACCACCCTTATTACCTCGGCCACCCTTATCACCCCAACCCACACCTTATTTCACCACGTTGCGGCGCGCAACACGACCCCGCCTTACAGTTGAAAACACAACAATTTCAAACCAGCAGATAAGGTACTACACACAATTTCAACAAGTTCAAATAAGCAACTTGCACATTGTTTCATGTTCTCAATTACTTCTCAAGCCAATATCACAACCAAGTTACAATGTTTCCACATTCAAGAATATTCAACAATTTTCCATAATTCAAGTGTTTCATCTCTTTCCACAATAAACCAATTCTCAAGTGTTTCATTTTCTTTTCCACAAGGTGCCATATAGGCCATCATAATCATTATTCACAAATTCTTTACCCAATTCAACTCTCATTTACCTTTCGGTTCATATTTCATACCACAACACTCATAGTTCAACAACAACTTTGAATATCCAACAACAACATCAAATAATCACATACAATTTCTCAAATCAACACATGCCAAACAATTTTACACATAAGGGCGATTTCACAAGAATCAAAATTAGCCATACATACCTGGTGATGATTTTTCTCCCGTTAACTTTCTACTTTATGCGTACCTAAGATGTCCTATTCTTGCCAACCTTGTTCTTGAAGACTCTTACTTCTACTTACTTCTTTTGTTTTACTAAAAATCAAGATCAATAATCATGCATGAGTATAAAAATTCTATTTTCAAAAGCTATTATATGCAAACTTCTCTTTACCCAATTTAAAACTGAAAATCAAAGAAAATAGTTAGGGTTTTTACCTTGAAAAGATTGGGGAAGTTGAATCCTTGCCCTAGGATCCCTTGGAATTAAGTAGTTGAAACAATCCTTGAAGATGAAAGATTTCTCTCTCTAAAAACCCTCTCTTCTCTCTCTAATTTTGGTGAGGTGATATGATAAAAATGAAGAAGAAAGGTGTTATATTAAAGAAGAGATCGGGTCAAAATGTTACAAAATCTGGGCCGAGGTCGAATATGCGGTCACTATGCGACCGCAGAACCCACATGCGGTCCGCAAAGTGACCGCGGAATGGCCTCAAAGTTGTGCAGGTTCTGTTAAGGAATGCGGTCACTATGCGGACCGCATGTTGATTCTGCGGTCGCAAAAGTGCACCGCAGATTTGACATGCGATCGCATATCGACCGCACATTTGACAGATTTTTGGGAAACTCTCTGGAACGATTTGCGGTCAGAATGCGGTCCGCATGTTGATTCTGCGGTCGCATTCTTGACCGCATATTTGACACTTTTTCGGAAAAATTATTTCTCTACATTTTTGAAACTTAAATCACTACCAAGGGTCCGAACCGCGATGCATTCCTAACACATCATTCGGACCATGACACCACATCTACTAGGTTTTATGCACAAAAATTTTACGGGGCCTTACAGGTAATTACTCTCTCGAGGTTTTTACCTGTTACTTGGGACTACCATTCTCATGGGTCCATCCCAAATCCTTGTAGGAATTGATTGAAAAGTTTTAGACTCTCTTTCTCAAAAAGAGACCAAACCCACAAAGCTAGATTTAGTATTTGCAACCACAAATTCCAAATGAAAAACATTCAATCAACCCAAATCCTAACACCTATAATCATCTAAGCATTAAATAATCTAACCCATTAATTACCCACACTAGGGTTGAGCTACAACCCTAGCTATGAGTTTAGCTAGCCATGAATAATAAAGAAACTGATGAAATTAAAGATGAAATTGACATAATAATTGATTACAAATTAAATCTAGAAGTTTCAATGATAAAAGACTAAGGAATTTGCCCAAATAGGTGAAAATATCTGCTCACGAGCTCAGATGTTTGTATCTAATATCTGACATCTCCTAAAAAAGTAAAAGAAGCTATTTATACTGTACAAAAATGTTCTGACAAAAATACCCCTGAGGGTCTCACGCGGACCGCACACTTTTGACGTGTGGCCACGTAGGCCTTTTGGTCTTCAAATAAGCTAGGACTGGAGCATGTCACGTGGACCGCGTACTTTTTTCACGCGGCCGCGTAGGCTCAGTAACGCTGACCGCTTAGAAATGGAGTGCGGCCGCACTGTGTAATTCCTCCAAAAGCGATCTCTCTGAATCTTCACCCACGCGGACCGCACTGTTTTGTCACGCGGCTGCGTGGGGCTTTGCCTTGAATTGTCTGGTCTCTGATCTTCATTGTTGCGGACCGCATGAAAATGGGCGCGGTCCGCGTAGATTTGACTTCTCATTCTGGCCTCTCTGAACTTGTCTGCACGGCCGCACACCAAATCAGTGCAATCCGCACAGCCGAAGGTCTACCTAGTCTGCTCTCTGAATCACCCTGTGCGATCGCACAACAAAATGGTGCGGTCCGTACAGGTCCCTTTTGTGTCCTTCTACTTATTCTCTTGACGCTTAGCCGGTTTCACTCCTTTTTGAGTTGATTTGACGGTATTCGTCCTTTTGTCGCCCAAACCTGCAAAATAGCACACTTGTAAGCAAATCAAGGCCAGACTAACACATTTTATGCACAAAGCTCGGGCAAGAAGGGGTCTAAAAGTATGCAAAATTCCTAGTTTTCAACTCCCCCAAACTTAAACCTTTGCTTGTCCTCAAGCAAATCGAAACGAGACCTAAATTTCATAGAAAAGACATCAAAACAAGCCCTATTTGTCCGAGGGTAACCTCACAAACATCAATTGGGACTAACTATTGTCCCCAATGCAAATGTAACATTGACACCTTTTTTTGAAAATTTGAAGCTTTGTGGATCAAGTGTGACACAAGAGCTTCGAGGGTTGACTCGATCCATCAAGGAGCCTTTCTCAAAACACTTTGGTTATTATGGACCCCAAACTCGTACATCCTCGGCTCTCCCTAAGTGCACCTCACCTTTTTGAGTATTTGCACACAAATCAATGTAGAGGATTTCACACTTACTCTCTCAAAGAAGAGACCCTAAGCCCGACGCTAGGTACCATAGGCTTGCCCTTTATGTAAGTTTCCACTAATGTAGGTTTTTCTCAACTTGAGATCATATAGGACTTTTTGGGGAGTCATTGTGAAGGCTTTTTGGGTAGGATAAGAATATTGTTCTTATTGGTTCAATTTTCCCTAAAGCGCTTCTTTTGATTCGTTGATGGCACACTTTCTCAACTCTTTTTGAGTATTTCTTCTTTGAAAGATTGAAAGAGAGACACCATGGCACTCTTTCTTTTTGCAATTGACACTTTTTCACTTCATTCACATTTTTCCTTTTTCCTTTTCGCTTTTCAAATCTTTTTGGTCCCCCCTTTTTGGGTCTTATTCATCTTTTTGTTTGTTTTTCTCTTTGTTTCCTTCTTCAATGCCTTTCTTTTCCTTTATTCTTTTGTGCCTTTTTATCACATTGGTGCCTACTTTTGCAATCACTTTAAGGGAAGATTTCTGGGTGCCAAGAGAAGGTCTAAATTGAAACGGGTATAGGCTTGCAATTTGGTTTATGAAGGAATAAGGTTTAAGGCTCAAAGGGGTGAACTAGGGATCCTTATATTAGTAGGTTGGAAAGAATGGTTCAAGGTACGTTCATTTGGATCAAAGACGGCCTACACTCACTTCTCAAGTCAAGTTTCACCTATGATTTTGCCTCAACAAACGTTCGGGGCAAGTTTTAGACCATTGGTACAGTACTTGGGCTCGCAATTCTATTTCTCACCACACCTACACTCAGAGATCACCAAAAATGGAGTTGAAGGCCCACAAAAACCTCGGGTAAGATTCAAGAACGCGTTGGTTTTCATAACCAATCGATGGTTGTTCGGTCAACACAAGATTCTTAAGGCCACAACTTTCACCATTCTAGACACAACTCGATGTCTTTGATCATGAGATTGGAGACAAATGTGTTTGGCCCAAGTGAAGTTTGCCTGAGGTACCCTTAACTACCAAAACTTTGAAAATCAAAAAGAAAAAGATAGAAAAAAAAACTGACTCAACCCTTAAGAAAGTTGTCACGCTATCTATCATAGGGAAGAGCCACCCGGTTCACACAATACTTTACCCTTGGAAAGAACCGTGGCATTAAACAAAACCTAGGGTTTATTGAAAACTTAAACAAAACCTAATGAGTTTTACGAGAATAAAAGAAACGGAAAGAAATCCAACTAAAACCAAATGAATATATACAAAGACATTAGAATATACAGACCCAAATGGTTCAAAATGAAAACTAAAGTGGATAAGAAAAAGTAGATCAAATTAACAAAATATGTACAAATTACTACATCTAAAAGTGTACTAAAGAGTGATAAATATATACAGTCCAAATAAAAAATAGTAGGGCATACCCCCACAAATAAAAGCTAGCATTGTCCCCAATGATAACTACCAAATAAGCATCAAAAAGGATATCGATGGCCCCTCAAGCCTCATCAACTGGACGACTCTGCTCAGTGGCTCCCTCAACCGCTGTAGTGGTAGGGACCTCAGACTGGTGCCCAACTTGCTGTTGTGCTGCCAGGACGGGTGCCTGCTCTGGAGGTGGCTCATCTACTGCAGGGGCACTGGAGGGCCCCTCCTGCTCAGGAGGTACCATAATGACAACTCCCTCAGTGTTGGGGAGTTTCCTCTTCTTCCGTTGCCTGGGCTCCTCCTGTGGCTGCTCCGCTCGGGGCTCTACGGCCGGCTCCCCAAATAGCAATTCAAGTGGCAACTGGTCTGCCATGAGCTTGTCCACCAACTTCTTTAGATCTTCAACTGACTCTATAGAGGCCTTGGTCTTCCTCAATTTCCTGTGCTCCCTAGTAAGGCTCTTGAGGTGCTTGCTATGTCCGTCAACTGCCACGGCCAAACAGTCCTGCTTCTTCATCATCAATTCCTGGTTAGCCAAGATCTTCTTCAGTGTCTCCTCAATAGAAGCAGGAACCTCCACAGTCACTGGTGCACTATGAGCCTGAACCACTGTCGTTAATATGGACAACTTAGATGTCGCTGCCGACATCCAGTTATTCAAACTAGCCAATGAATATGTGAGCTGGTTGGCTGTGAACCTATGAGTCTTGGAGACTGGGATCTCCGGATCAGCAATAGAGGAGGAAGGTGCTGTGGAAGGACCCGGAGGGAGGGAAGTAGTCTGCTCAGTGGCAACTGGCTCCTCAGACTGGCCAGCTGCAGAGGAAGTAGTGGCTTGGCTCTTCTTAGCCGTCTTAGGGTTGTCCGGACCCTTTTGATCATACCAAGAGTAAGGCCCCTCCGGAGGCACCATCACATAAAATTTCTTTTTCTTCACTTTGAGCTCCTTGAAGTACAAAGTGAGGGTGTTCGGAAAGGGATAGTTGGTCTTGGTCTCATGGCCCACTGTGGATATTACCAGATGCATAATATTTCCCACATTCAATGGGAAGCCAGCCATAATCAAAGCTACTAAAACTGCATGATCAATAGGAACTAATGGTTCATGTGTTGTTGGGTCCAATCGATTGCATACAAATGTCAACCACCCTTTCGCTTCAAAGCTAAGGGTGTTTCTGTATATCTTCTCATGTGCCTTTAGCCATACCGGAACAGTGCCGGGAGCAGCTAGCACTTCTGGCAACCATGGACGAGCCTCCTCTTTCAGGGCTAACTTCTCCAAATACTAGGACTCATCTTCATCAGCGAACCCCAAGAACTCATTTAAGGACTTGCCGTCAAACAGCACAATTTGATCCCTCACCTTTGTAGCAGTGGAATCCCGGACTATGTGGTGGATGTTGGCATAGAATTCTTTGACCATGTGCTCATTGGCATTCTCCACTCGCTCCTTGAAGAAGCTCCAACCCTCTCTATCAAGAATCTGTGCCTGAACATGAGGGTTGTGCGGTAACAAGTCTGCATCGATGAACCGCCTCTCCGGAATCAGTCTTCTCTTGGGCCACCATTCCCTGAACTTGTGCCATGCCAACTCACTCACAAATCTATTGGCCCAAACATTTGGGTCCCTTGTTCGCTCAATACCACCCACTTGTGGCTCCCCTCCTTCCGCATGTCCTCCACTCTCCCCTGATAATGAAGCTATGGGAGAGGTGGAGTATTCATCATTACTGTTCTTTTCAGCTCTAGACTCATCAGACGAGTCTGAGACTATATTCACCGACTTGGAGGTGGTAGCTGTTGGTTGATCTGGAGAGGAGGATGCCATGTTGGGTACGGAGATGGACATGTGGGAGGGGGCTGACTCTGAGCTCACACTCCTGGAGGGTATGTAATCACTCCCAGTAGAATGAGAGGCCACCCTATCAGCTTCCCGAATCAACTTTTGGGTCTTCTTTATGTTTGCCCGGGCCTCCAGAGTGAGCTTTACTATCCTTTTTCCTTTGCCCCCTCGGGAGGGATCACCTCTCTCGGGTTGTTTAGCCCCTCGTTGTGCAATATGTTTCTTCACCATTATCTGCAAGAAGTAGAGTCTAGATTGGTTAGTTGAATCACATAAGCAGTACACAATGTGAGCAGAGTTACATAGAAAAGGCACAGGTGGGTAACAGGGGTCACGCGGGCAGCACACTTTTGCTACGTGGTCCGCACAAGCTAAACAGCAACAGATGCACTTCTCTGAAGTTGACCTACGCGGACCGCACAGATTTGTGTCGTGGCCGCGTGAGGTCAACGCGGACCGCCCAAAAATGGACGTGGTCCGCACAGGCTAATCATCAAAATAATCAACTTTCTGAAGTTGACCTACGTGGACTGCACTAATTTGTGTCGCGGCCGTGTGAGGTCGACGTGGACCGCCCAGAAATGGACGCGGTCCGCACAGAAGAGACTACCAAATTAACATTCTCTGAACCTTGGGCACGCGGTCAGCACTGATTTGGACCGCGGCCGCGTAGCTTTTGGTTCTTATGAAGGTTCAATCACGCGGACCGCACAAAAATGGCGTGCGGCCGCGTAGGGCAAATTTAACTGGCAGGGAGTTTTGTTCATTTAAGTCCAATGTTTCCAACACTATGTGTCCAAAGTGTCCCCACTCAGTTATTTTATCAAAGATGTTAGCCCTAATTCTACAATTTTCATGCTTGAACCTAGTTTAGAAATTAAAAGAGGTAAAAAAAAAATAAAGAAATTAAGAAGCTATTCTAGCATTTATCAATTTATGTACAGCATGAAGTAATCCAAATAATGAATTAGAAGTGAAATGTTACCAAGGATTAGTTGTGATTGCAATTGGAGCACAAGATGGCACAAGGTGAACAGTAAAAAATGCTTAGATGTAAATTTGGCCAAAAGGTTAAATGAAGGCCTGGGAACCTTATTTATAGAAAAGGGTGTGGGACACATCACTTACCCACCTATGCGGCCGCATACATTTTTCACGCGGACCGCACATGATTTAACCATATATTTATTTGTTGAGGAAGGTCACGCGGACTGCACTATTTTGGTGCGCGGCTGCATGACAACTTCAGAGACATGCTACACTGGGTAGTTTCCATGCGGACCGCACTGATTTGGTGCGCGGCCGCATGGCAAACTTTAGAGACCTGCCAAATTTCATCCATTCCATGCGGACCGCATTATATTGCCACGCGGGCCACGTGGGTTGCCCTGAGGTCACTTCTTTGGCTTGGAAATGCCACACGGACCGAACTGATTTATTGTAAGGCCGCATGGCCAAACTTCAGAGACTTTCAACTTGTGTGTTTTCCCTGCACTGCTTCAACATAACCCCTGCAACACTTCACAAACTATCAACTCAAAAATTATACTCTACGAATAAACAAAAACAAAGAAAAAGAAAAAGGCATGGGTTGCCTCCCAAGAAGCGCCTGATTTATTGTCGCGGCACGACGCAAGTTACCATACTCTCATTTCAAGTGCAAGAGTGCCGCCACTTGGCTATCATCAGGCTTTCCCAAATAATGCTTCACACGGTGCCCATAGACTCAGAATACTTCACTATTTTTGTTATTTAGATCAAGGGCTCCGAACAGAGTCACACCTACCACTTCAAATGGGCCACTCCACTTGGATTTTAGCTTTCCCGGGAATAACCTCAACCGAGAATTGAAAAGAATAACCATATCACCCACTTTGAATTCCTTGCCTCCAGCATATTTGTCATGGAGATACTTCATCTTGTACTTATACAAGGACGAGCTGGAGTATGCATGAAATCGAAACTCATCAAGCTCGTTCAAGTGATCCAAACGAAGATTTGCAGCTACATCCCATTCCAAGTTCAACTTATTCAAGGCCCACGTAGCCTTATGCTCAAGTTCCACCGGGAGATGACATGCCTTACCAAACACCAACCGGTAAGGAGACATACCAATTGGAGTTTTATAAGTTGTCCTATAAGCCCAAAGAGCATCATCTAATTTCTTTGACCAATCGGTCCTATTGGCATTGACAGTTTTAGACAAAATACTCTTGATTTCACGGTTGGAAACTTCCACTTGGCCACTTGCTTGAGGATGATACGGGGTAGTGACCTTATGATTTACTCCATACTTGGTAAGCAATAAATCAAATGCCTTGTTGCAAAAATGAGAACCCTCATCACTAATGATAGCAAGGGGAGTCCCAAATCTTGTAAAGATATACTTCTTCAAAAAGTTCAACATACTTTGAGCTTCATTGTTTGGAAGAGCCATAACTTCAACCCACTTTGACACATAATCCGCCGCTACCAAAATGTACGTGTTCCCACAAGAGCTCACAAAAGGCCCCATAAAGTCAATCCCCCATACATCAAAAATATTAACCTCTAGAATGGTATTGAGAGGCATCTCATCTTTCTTTGAAATATCGCCGGCCCTTTGGCACGCATCACAACTTTTCACCAAATCACTAGCATCTTTGAAAATCGTTGGCCAATAAAAACCACAACTCAAAACTTTGGAAGCCGTTATCACTTCCCCATGATGACCACCGTAGGAAGAAGAGTGACAAGCCTCCAAGATACTCATTTGCTCACTTTCCGGCACACACCTTCGAATTACCCCATCCGTGCAAATTTTGAAGAGATACGGATCATCCCAATAGAAATCCAAGCTATCCCGCTTTAGCTTTTTCCTTTGGTTAGAAGAGAGCTCATACGGGACCACACCGGTCACAAGATAATTGGAAACATCGTCAAACCACGGCATATCATGCATAGACACCACGAGGAGTTGTTCATCCGGGAAAGAATCATTTATTTCAAGGCCATTGGATGGCCTCCCCTCCTCCTCCAAATGGGACAAGTGGTCCGCCACTTGGTTTGCACTACCCTTGCGATCAAAAATCTCAAGATCAAACTCTTGAAGAAGTAGGACCCCTCTTATCAACCTTGCCTTTGAGTCCTTCTTTGTCATCAAATACCTAAGGGCAGCATGATCGGTATGAATAATCACCTTAGCCCCCATAAGGTAAGGACGAAACTTTTCCATAGCAAAGACAATAGCTAGCAACTCCTTCTCGGTGACGGTATAATTCCTTTGAGCCTCGTCCATTGTCTTGCTTGAGTAGTACACCGGATGGAACATCTTGTTGATTCTTTGACCAAGTACCGATCCTACCACCACATCACTTGCGTTGCACATAAGTTCAAATGGCAAGTTCCAATTAGGTGCGGTAATGATGGGAGTTGTAGTCAACTTTTGCCTCAATAACTCAAAAGATTCCATGCATCTCTCGTCAAAAACAAACTTGGCATCCTTCTCCAATAGCTTACACAATGGGTTCATGATCTTGGAAAATCCTTTATGAAGCGCCGATAGAAACCGGCGTGACTTAGGAAACTCCTCACCCCTTTGACAGAGTTAGGGGGAGGGAGCCTTGAAATAACCTCTATTTTTGCTTTGTCAACTTCAATGTCATTCTTCGAGACTTTGTGGCCCAATACAATTGCTTCTCGCACCATGAAGTGACACTTCTCCCAATTAAGCACAAGGTTAGTTTCTTCACATCTTTCCAACACACGATCCAAGTTTGACAAACAATCCTCAAAATAATCCCCTACCACACTGAAGTCATCCATGAATATCTCAAGAATGTCCTCTACCATGTCGTTGAAGATCGCCATCATGCACCTCTGAAATGTAGCTAGGGCATTACATAGTCCAAATGGCATTCGAGAGAAGGCGAATGTGCCATAAGGACATGTAAATGTTGTCTTTTCCCGATCCTACGGGGCGATGAGTATTTGATTGTACCCCGAATAGCCATCAAGGAAGCAATAATAGGCTCTCCCCGAAAGTCAGTCCAATATTTGATCCAAGAAAGGTAATGGAAAATGGTCCTTCCGTGTCACCTTGTTGAGCTTCCTATAGTCCATGCACACTCTCCAACCCGTGACCGTACGAGTAGGAATCAATTTATTATTTGCATTAGTGAAAACTGTCATGCCACCATTCTTTGGAACACATTGGACCGGAGAGGTCCAAGAACTATCTGAAATGGGGTAGACCACCCTGGCATCCAACCATTTGATGATTTCCTTTTTGACTACCTCTTGCATGGCCTCATTTAATCTTCTTTGGTTCTCGAGTGATGGCCTAGCATTCTCGTCCAATATGATCTTATGCATGCAAAACGCGGGGCTTATACCCCGAATATCCGCCAAAGTCTATCCAATTGCTCGCTTGCGCTTTTGTAAGACCGCCAAAGTGGCGTCAACCTGCATGTTAGTTAAGCAAGAGGAAAGTATAACTGGAAAATTGAAATTAGGGCTCAAGTATTCATACCTGAGGTGAGGAGGAAGTGGTTTCAACTCCAACACCGGTGGCTCCTCAATAGATGGCTTCGTTGGAGGGGTCTTACGATTCTCAAGGTCCAAAGATAGCTTCCTCGGCTCATAAGAGTAAGAGCCCATACCATGCAAAGCATTTACACATTCAACACGATCGACATCATCATTGACCTCCATGTTCAAAAGGACCGCTTCAAGTGGATCTTCAACATTGATCATTGCGCTTGTGTCATCCACTATCACCGCCGTGACAATGTCAACAAACAAGCACACCTCGGTGCTATTTGGTTGTCGCATGGATTTGCACACGTGAAACACCACTTTTTCATCATCGACCCGAAAAGTCAATTCTCCCGCTTCAACATCAACTAATGATTTCCCGGTGGCTAAGAATGGCCTTCTAAGAATGATCGGGACTTCAAAGTCCACTTCACAATCAAGAATGACAAAATCGTCCGACAAGATAAACTTGTCAACTCTAACAAGAACATCGTCGATGATTCCCAAAGGCCTCTTCATAGACCGATCCGCCATTTGGAGCCTCATTGAAGTTCGACGGGGTTGTTCAATACCCAAGGTCTTAAACACAGAATATGGCATGAGATTGATACTTGCACCCAAATCATAAAGTGCTTTAGCAAAATTAGCACATCCAATTGTACAAGGAATGGTGAAAGCACCGGGGTCTTCTAACTTAGGAACCATGGAATGAACTATCGCACTCACTTGGTGAGTCATCATTATCGTCTCACAATCCATCGACCTCTTCTTCGTAACCAAGTCCTTCATGAATTTAGCATAACCCGGCATTTGCTCGAGTGCCTCCACCAAAGGCACGTTAATGGTCAAACTCTTCATCATCTCTATGAATTTCTTGAATTGATTATCTCCTTTTTGCTTTGCCAATCTTTGTGGATAAGGTGGATGAGGCCTTGGCAAGGGTGCCTTGGGCTTTGGAATAGCCGGCTCGGGAATATCAATGATATGTTCCCTATACGGGTTCACGGTATCTTGAGATTCAATCTCGGCCTCATCCTCAATATCAATATGAACATCATTTGTTTCAATAGGTTCAACCACATTGTCATCACTCATCGGCATGTCATCATCATTCAAATGTACTTCCGCATTCACAACTCAATTCTCATTTGAGGCATTCACATCACCGCCTCTTCCACTCCTTATTGTCACGGCCATCACATGATTGTTCCCTCCCTTCGGTTTCACCACTGTGTCACTTGGTAGTGCACCCTTAGGTCGGGAATACAAAGATTGAGGAAGTTGGCCAATTTGAACTTCCAAATTCCGGATTGAAGTATTGTGAGAATCTAGTTGGGCATCCGAATTTTGATTCTTTTTCATCATTTGTTCAAACATGACTTCAATTCGACCCATATCATTGCCCGAAGAACTTGATCCTTGTGAATGGAAAGGGGGTGGATTGTTGGGTTGTTGATACATGGGAGCTCTTTGAAAACCTTGCCCCGATTGTTTTGATTTCCTACATTGTTCCAACCACCTTGATTGTTGTTGTTCCCCCAATTGCTATTATTACCACTCCAATTGCCACCATTATTTCCTTGATTGTTCCAATTGTTTCCTTGATTGTTCAAATTGTTTCCTTGGTTATTCCAATCACCACCATTGTTCCCATTGTTATTATTGTTCCAATTTCCTATTCCTTGTTGGTTCACCCAATTGCCTTGGGAACGCCATTGTTGATTATTTTGATTTCCTCTATTGCCTTGAAAGTTATTCATATTGGCAATCTTCGTCTTGATCATCAAAGCCATCATTGGAAAATCCTCCATTGTCATTGTTGTTCTCATTTTGATCACATTGGCCTTGTTGTGCTTGTTTCCCTCTATTGATTCTTTTCAACATCGAGACACTTTCCATGGAATTTACTTGGCGCAGATTTTGTACTTGTTGAAGTTGAGCTTTCGCCAATTGATTCATAGTTGTAGTGAGCTCGGCAATGGCTTGTCCGTGGTCATGCAACTCTTTGTGTAAATGGATAACATTTGGATCACCTTGCGGTACATTCGCCCGACTTTGCCATGCCGAAGAAGTGTCGGCCATTTGGTCCATAACAACACATGTTTCCTCCAAAGATAACTTCATGAAATTTCCTCTCGCCAATTGGTTCACAATGCATTGATTAGCCGTGTTGATCCCCCTATAGAAAGTTTGTTGAACCATAGCATCGGTCATGTCATTGTTGGGGCACTCTTTCACCATAGTCCGGTACCTCTCCCAAATTTCATGTAACGGCTCCGTTGGCTCTTGTTTGAAAGCTAGAATCTCATCTCGCAGGGCCGCCATATGAGTTGGGGAAAAGAAATTGGCGATGAACTTGTTTGCCAATTCGTCTCATGTAGTGATTGAGTGATTCGGTAACCGCTCCAACCAATCCAACGCCTTACCCCTCAATGAGAAAGGGAAAAACCGCAGTCGCAAAGTATCTTCGGACACATTGGTTTGTTTGCTTCCCCAACAGGTATCTACAAACCCCTTCAAGTGCTTATAGGCATTTCGATTGGAGGCGCCCGTAAAATAGCCTCTTTGCTCCAATAGTGTCAGCATCACATTTGTAATTTGAAAGTTCCCCGCCCGGATTCGGGGAGGAACAATGGCACTGGCGTATCCTTGGTTTGTCATTGCTCTTGGCGCAACCCTTGGCGTGGCAGAGGAGGGTCTGGGATTTGATCTTATTGATTTGCATTGGCATTTCAGGCCCTCCGTTGTACATGTTGTACCGAGAATTCATCCTGCTCAAGGTCCTCTACCTCCTCCCCCGCCATGGCATCGCCAAGGGGAACATTAGTATTTGTATTAAGAGTCATTTGTACCTATTAGATTGAGTCAAGAAAATTAGTAAAAGAAGGAAAAAAGAAGCAAAACACAACACTAGCAATGCAATTAATCAACACCGTCAACTCCCCGGCAATGGCGCCAAAAAGTTGATCGATTGCAAACTCAACCCAAAGGATGAGCGGGCACAACTAACTTTTACCCAAATAGTGGTTCGGGGTCAATCCACAGGGAGTTGGAATTTGGAGTGAGAAATTGCGATGAACTAGAGTTGCGAGTTAGCTTCTAATTTATCTTCAAACATATTTGTGTTTTCTTTTTAACAACTAATTTATCAACTACTAATAAGAAATCTAAATTATGCTAGGGATGATTTAAAAGTGTAATGCAAGTAGAGAAAGGACTAGTGTAGTAGCATTTACCTAGGTGGATAACTAACGGGTAATGAAATTCAATGCAAAGATGATGTGATGGGATTATTGGATAACCGTTGCTCTATGCATTCATTCTCACACCTCTTGGTAGGGAGAAACGTTTTGTCCAATTGACTCTCTCGAGACCAATTGGGTAGGCTAATTTGCCCAAGCAACATTAGGCTCAAGTTGGGTAATTACTCTCTCGAGGTTTTTACCCATTACTTGGGACTACCATTCTCATAGGTCCATCCCAAATCCTTTTTGGAATTGATTGAGAAGTTTTAGACTCTCTTTCTCAAGAAGAGCCCAAACCCACAAAGCTATGTTTAGTGTTTGCAACCACAAAATCCAAATGAAAAACATTCAATCAACCCAAATCCTAACACCCATAATCATCTAAGCATTAAATAATCTAACCCATTAATTACCCACACTAGGGTTGAGCTACAACCCTAGCTATGAGTTTAGCTAGCCATGAATAATGAAGAATCTGAAGAAATTAAAGATAAAATTGACATAATAATTGATTACAAATTAAATCTAGAAGTTTCAATGATAAAAGACTAAGGAAATTGCCCAAAATAGGCGAAAATATATGCTTACAAGCTCAGCTGTTCGTATCTAATATCTGACATCTCCTAAAAAAGTAAAAAAAACTATTTATACTGTACAGAAATTTCTGGACAAAAATACCCCTGAGCGTCTCACGCGGACCGCACACTTTTGATGTGCGGCCGCGTAGGGCATTTGGTCTTCAAATAAGCTGGCACTGGAGCATGTCACGCGGACCCCGTACTTTTGTCACGCGGCCGCGTAGGCTCAGAAACGCTGACCGCATAGAAATGGAGCGCGGCCACACTGTGTAATTCCTCCGAATAAGATCTCTCTGAATCTTCACCCATGCGGGCCGCACTGTTTTCTCACGCGGCCGCGTGGGGCTTTTCCTTTAATTGTCTAGTCTCTGATCTTCATTGTTGTGGACCGCATGAAAATGGGCGCGGTTCGCGTAGATTTGCCTTCTCATTCTGGCCACTCTGAACTTGTCTGCGCGGCTGCACACCAAATCAGTGCGGTCCGCGCAGCTGAAGGTCTGCCTAGTCTGTTCTCTGAATCACCCTGTGCGGCCGCACAACAAAACAGTGCGGTCCGCACAGGTCCCTTTTGTGTCCTTCTACTTCTTCTCTTGACGCTTAGCCGGTTTCACTCCTTTTTGAGCGGATTTGACGGTATTCATCCTTTTCTCACTCAAACCTGCAAAATAGTGCACTTGTAAGCAAATCAAGGCCAGACTAACATATTTTATGCACAAAGCTCGGGCAAGAAGGGGTCTAAAAGTATGCAAAATTCCTAGTTATTATGCATCACGGTACCAACAGCCACACTGTAACAATAACATTCCAGCAAGGGAATCAACAACAGAATAATAATGTCCCAGCAAGGGATTTAACAATAGCTAATAAGGTTGCGGTACACTAAGAAAAAAACACAATAACATCAACGACAATCAAGACATAATAAACACATAATAACTACACTGATAACTCAGCAGTTGGACTTGCAATATATTTGCACGACGTTACAGATGAACTTACAATCTGGGAGTATCCAACAGTAAGAAAGTTAACACGAACCAAATAATTACCATTTAAGGAAATATCAATTAATCATAAGATATCTATTTTCCTTCCGATTAAGACCGTTAATTATATGAGATATAACATTTATGATTTCCAATTAAGGCGAGCGGTTATGGTGGGTATCATGACTATAAAAGAGTACCGGTCTTTAGTTAAACACGTAAAAGTCCATTTAACAGCAAAAATAAATCAAGAAGGGCAAACAAATATTAAGCAAGACATGTAGTGGTGAAACTAATAACAAGGGACTCAATCGTATCAATATTATCTTCCTACTCGGTGAATTTCACAAGTCTAAGAGCCTAAAAAGGAAAATTTACCACAAATAAATCTGAGCATGCACTCGTCACCTCGTGTGCACGGACTACAATCGACAGATAAAGACTCAAATTTTTATGGGAAGTCTCGCACACAAGTTTAGGCAAGATACTTACCTCAAAATCGGCTAAAATCAACTAGAAACCACGTTCTTGCCACGAGTACTCGACTCCAAATGGCCCAAATCTGTTCAATTAAATCACACATTGTAAATAATATCTCAAGCAACTGATTATATAATTAAATTCATAGCTAAAACGCGAATTTAGGTAAAATGACCAAAATTTCCCTCGGGCCAACGTCTCGAAACCAGATGAAATTAACATTTTCAGAACCCACGTACTCTCACGAGTCTAACCATATAAAAATATCTCAACTCGGAGGTTAAACACTCCCTCAAAACCCAACAATTCGGTCTATGAAGTTCTACCCATTTTATAATTAAAAACTGAAATTAAAGGATGATTAAGAGAAGATTCATGGAAGTTAGTCTAAATCGAGTGAGAAACACTTACCCAAGTTATACAGGTGAAAGTCCCTCCAAATATCGCCAAGGACCAAGCTCCCAAGTCAAAAATATGAAAAATGGCATAAACCCTCGTTTAGAAGAACATATAATCTGCCCAGTCATTAATTAATCGCGAACGCGAGAGTACTAACGCGTTCGCGAAGAAGAAACAGAAACTGGCAAAAAAAAATGCCCTTTCGCGATTGCGAGGGGCATCCCGCGAATGCGAAGGCCTGGGCCACGAAGCTACGCAAATGCAAAGGGGTAGATGCGAACGCGAAGAAGGAAATTATCTGGGTTTGGAATTTGGTCTACGCGAATGCGGTGAGGCATTCGCGAACGCGAAGAAGCGACTGGTAATACTCTGCGAACACGTGACAGGACACGCGAAGGCGATGAATAAGAAGGCCAAAGCTACACGAACACGATCGAGGCTTCGCGAACACGAAGGTATACCAGAAGCAGCAACAGCAGTTCAAAATAGGAGGAAATGGCCCGTAGCCCACCCAAAACACACCCAAGGCCCCCGGGTCCTCGTCTAATCAAACACACAAGTCATATAACCTAACACGGACTTGCTCGAAGCTCCAAATCACATAATATATCATCGAAATGATAAATCAAACCAAAAATCAAGCTTATGAACTTCTAAATCTTCAAATAACGAATCTCATGCCGAAACCTATATATTCAACTCGGAATGATGCTAAAGTTTGCAGACAAGTCCAAAATGACATAATAGAGCTACAGAAACTTGCGTAATTAAATTCGAACCCTCCGATCAAAAATTCACTATCGGACCGTAAACCTCAAAAATTCAAACTTCGACATTTCAAGCCTAAATAAGCTACAAACCTCAAAAAACATTCCAAACACGCTCACAACCCCGAAATCACCTAAAAACCTAACGGAACCATCAGATTTCCATTCCGAGGTCATTTTCATACTACTCCAAACACGGACTATTTTTTAACTCTTAAGTTCCCATCTAGGGACTAAGTGTCCCAAAACACTCCGAATCCTAACACCGAATATCTCGGTAAAACAAAATAGCATAAATGAACTTATAGAAAGTAGTTAACAAGAGATCGGGGGTGAATTCTAAAAATGACCAGTCGGATCATTATAGTTTATCCTCTTTCCATCTAGATACGCCACAAACTTTGCAAGATTCAAGAAACTTATTATCCTTCCAATATAACATACAATCATTCTTACATGTATCAATCTTTTTGTAAGATAGCCTAAGGTCCCGAATGACCTTCTTTGCCTCATAATATGAATCTGGCAAATTAAATCTGTAAGGCAATAAATTTTCATTCAACATCTTTAACAACATTGTAAATGACTCGTTACTCCAATTACCAATAGTTTTAATATGAAGCAATTTAACCAAAGTAGAAAGTTTAGAAATTTTTGAACTTTTGTACAAGGGTTTCTCAAAATCCTTTAAGACCCTATAGAATCTTTTTGCTTCAGGATTTGGTTCCTTCGTGAGAAACCCATCACCATCATTGTTCATACTATCTCCATCAAAATTGGGGTAAAGATCTCTTAAAATGTCATGTATTTCATCCTCAACATCACCATATTCAATGTCATTATCATCGACAAATTAAGAATCTGATTGCGCCTCACCTAACCTTTCCCCATGGTGATACCAAAAATTATAATTTTGGATTATCCCATGTACTATTAAATATGATCTAACCAGCTCGCATGTTCCTGAAATTGAATTACAACATTTGATGCATGGACAATATATTTCACGTGTTTCTTCCAATCTCGTAAAAGCATAGTTCAAAAACTTCTCTATCCCAAGTATGTAAGCATTATCTTGTCGATCATGAACAAGTTCCATACATTGCTTATCAGGTGCCACAATCTGGGTGCATATATATATATATATATATATATATATATATATATATATATATATATATATATATATATATATATATATACTTAAGAATAAGAGCTACAAAAACACTGAAAATGGAGAGGCTGAACACAGTAAAAAAGAATTTAAGAGTATACACCTAATATGTTCAAGTCCATAAGGAGGAGAACAAGGTAGGATTTGTTTATAATGTCCCTATTTTTTATTTTGCGGGGAGTTTCACTATCTCAATAACCTATGTTTTGATGGAGTTCCATGTGGTGGTATTAGTGCACTACACTAAGTCCACTAGGATGAAGCTAAACAAAGGAATTGGCATAGCGCCAGGGTCAGTAATACGCTATACAGGGGCCAGCATTCTGATAGCAACACGATAGGGGATTCAAGATTTACTAAAGAAAAATAAGAAACGTGCGGAAGCTTAAAAAAAATAAAGAAACGAATAAAAGACAAAAATTAAAGATAGATTGAAATCAAGAAAGAGTTTCTTGAATTCAAGAAGTCTATTCTTGAAGTTGAATCCTAACAACAACAATTAGCTAACAAAGAACTAATCGCCTTTGGTAGAGAATTAAAAACAAGAAATAGATTATGAAACCCGACCCTTTAGAATAACAATAATAATAATAAGCCCAAACTTATCACCTTTCCTGAATACCTAGAAGTGATATAAGATTTTGAAAAGGGTTTAATCTTATCACCTTAAGTTGAGTCTTGAAGGTTGAAGAATAAATCAAATAGTAACCACACACAAGAGTGCAAGAAAAATCTCACAATTTTTATTGATAATAATCTGAATGATCTACCTAAACACAAAGAAGATACCCCTTTATATAGAGGGGTCATGAAATTGTACTCAAAAATAAGGAAATAAAGTCCTAAACTACTTTGGACAACAAGTCCAACTAAAATAGGAAAAGGTAAAATTCTGGGAAACAAAAACCAAGTCAATCTGGAAAAGTAATTCTACCTAACTTAGGGAAAGGAAACTATTATCCTTAACTAACTAGAAAAGCAATAAATATATCCTAACAAACCAGGAAAATCCCTTTATGGCTGGTGCTTAATTCAGGTGCCTTTAAGGCCAGTTCTTGGACCCCAATCAACCTCCTCTTGGACTTGGACTTGGACCACGAAATGAGTGTAGCACTTAGCTAAATCCTCTACATAATTTTGTAGATCTTGTTCCACCATTAGCACCTTCTTGATCTCCCATTGAAGCCCAATAATCTTGTCTTGCTTCTCATTAGTTTGTGACCTCGTGAATAGCCTTCTTGAAGCTTCTACATCTTTATCCTTGTCCATGAAGCTATCATTCCCCTCCTCTTGAAAAGAATTCGTCCTCGAATTTGAACCTACATCAAACAAGGATAAGTCAGCAACATTAAAAGTAGTACTTACTTGAAACTCACCTGGAAGGTCCAATTTGTAGGCATTAACTCCAATTCGTTCAAGTACTTTAAAATGGTCCATCTCCTCTAGGGTGCAATTTTGTCTTCCTTTTTGAAGGAAATCTCTCCTTCCTCATATGAACCCAAACCAAATCACCAGGCTCAAAGATAACTGATTTTCGACCTTTATTCCTTCGTTTAGCTACTTGCTCATTCCTCCTCTCAAGTGCAAGTCTCGTATGCTCATGAATAGTCTTCATCAAGTCAGCTTTCTTCTTTCCATTAAGACAAACTATCTCATTAGTAGGCAAGGGCAATAAGTCAAGGGGTGTAAGGGGGTTAAAACCATAAACAACTTCAAAAGGAGAATAACCAGTAGATGAATGAACAGTTCGATTGTAAGCAAATTCTACCATAGGCAAATGCTCCTCCCAAGAAGTTAACTTTCCTTTCAGAACAACCCTCAACATATTTCCTAAAATTCTATTTACTACCTCGGTTTGCCCATCAGTTTGTGGATGACACGAAGTAGAAAACAACAATTTATGCCCAATTTCCCCCAAAATCACACGCCAAAAGTGGCTTAGAAACTTAGCATCCCTATCGCTAACAATAGTTCGAGGTATACCATGCAATTTAATAAATTCTCTAACAAATAAATAAGCAACATGAGAAGCATCATTAGTCTTTAAACAAGGAATAAAACGAGCCATTTTTTAGAACCTATCTACCACAACAAAGATGCTATCCTTACCATACCTTGTTCTAGGCAGTCCTAACACAAAGTCCATAGAAATATCAATCCAAGGTGAAATAGGCACAGGTAATGGCGTGTATAAACCATGTGGCAACACTTTAGATTTAGCTTGTTTGCATTGAAGGCATTGAGCACAAAATTCTTTGACATCTTTTCTCATATTAGGCCAAAAGAAATTTTCAGCAAGGATGTAAAGTGTTTTAGGCACACCAAAGTGCCCCATAAGTCCCCCACAATGTGCTTCCCTCACAAAAACTTCTCGCAAAGAACAATTAGGGACACAAAGCTTATTCGCTTTAAAAAGAAACCCATCTTTCATATTATACTTCTCAAAAGACCCATTTAAACATGCTAAAAATGCGACATTAAAATCAGAATCATCAACATATAATTCCTTAATATGATCAAATCCCATCAATTTAGAAGTAAGAGTATAAACAAGTGCGTACCTTCTTGAAAGTGCATCAGCAACTATATTGTCTTTACCTTGCTTGTAGCTAATCACATAAGAAAATATCTCAATGAATTCGACCCATTTGGCATGTCTTCTACTCAATTTCCCTTGGCTTTTCAAGTATCTGAATGACTCATGGTCAGTTTTTATCACAAACTCCTTTGGCCACAAATAATGCTGCCATGTAGCAAGAACCCTTACCAAGGCATACAATTCTTTATCATAAGTAGAATAATTCAATGCAGCCCCATTTAGCTTCTCACTAAAATAAGCGATTGGTTTCGAATCTTGCATTAAAACAGCCCCAATACCTCTACCATATGCATCACATTCAATTTGAAAAGACTTATTAAAATCGGGTAATTGTAACAAGGGAGCAGAACACAATTTATCCTTTAAAATATTAAATGCAAGCTCTTGTTCTTTACCCAAATTAAAGACCTTATCCTTCTTAATGACTTCAGTTAAAGGTGCAACAATTGAACTAAAATCTCTAACAAATCTCCTATAAAAGCTAGCAAGTCCATGGAAACTTCTAACTTCAGTAATGCTATTAGGTGTAGGCCAATCTTTAATTGCTTTGATTTTATCTTCATCTACTTCAACACCTCTAGAACTCACAACAAAACCCAGAAAAACTACCTTATCTACACAAAACATGCACTTGGATAGATTTGCATACAGTTGTTGCTCCCTAAGCACATTACAAACTTGTTTCAAATGTCCGACATGTTCTTCTAAAGATTTAGAAAAGATCAGAATATCATCAAAATAAACGACTACAAATTTTCCATAAAAATCCTTAAAGATATGATTCATTAACCTCATGAATGTACTAGGTGCATTAGTTAACGCGAACGGCATCATTAACCATTCATACAATCCATATTTAGTTTTAAAGGCAGTTTTCCACTCATTTCCACGATTCATTCTAATTTGGTGATATCCACTCTTCAAATCAATTTTAGAGAATATTTGTGAACCATGCAATTGGTCAAGCATATCATCTAAACGAGGGATAGGATGGCGATACTTTACCGTTATTTTATTAATGGCGCGGCAATCCACACACATCCTCCAAGTGCCATCCTTCTTTGGCACCAAAAGCACGGGTACAGAACATGGACTCATACTTTCTCTAACAAATCCCTTATCAAGCAGCTCATCTACTTGTCTTTGCAATTCTTTTGCTTCTTCTGGATTGCACCTATAAGTAGGCCTATTAGGAATTTGTGATCCGGGCACAAAGTCAATTTGATGCTCTATTCCCCTTAAAGGTGGTAAACCTTTAGGAAAATCCTCAAGGAAAACATCTTCAGATTCCTGCAAAAGGTTAGAAATAACACTAGGCAAAGAGGATATTAATGAATCAATATTAAGCAGAACTTCCTTATAAGTGAGCGAGATAATAGGCAGCCCCTCCTTTTTCGCAAATAAACACTCTTTGGCTTTTGCAAGGCTCACTTTTTTTCAATCTTAGCCTCTTTCCTCTCACCAATGCTTTCTTTTTTTTTCACTCTTTCCCACCTTTTCTTTCTTCTCATTGCTGCCCTCTTTCTCCTCATACCTCACTTCAAATTTACCCTCTTTTTCTTTCCATTTAGTCTCTTGTTTTGATCCCTCCCCATGTTTCCCCATTGATTCTTTCATCTTTTTTTTATCTTCATATACTTGGGAAGGAGTTAAAGGTGCAAGAATGTATTTCTTGCAATTATGCTCAAGAGAGTATATATCTTTCCTCCCATCATGATAATCACTCTTATCATACTACCATGGGCGCCCTAACAAGATATGACAAGCTTGCATGGGTACTATATCGAATAGAACTTCATCAACATGCCTTCCAATATTAAAAGAGACCATGCATTGTTTATTCACCTTGACCTCTCCATTATCATTAAACCATTGCAATCTATAAGGCTTAGGGTTCTTCGTCCATTCCAGCCCTATCCTTTCCACCAAATATGCACTCACAACATTTGGACAACTCCCATTATCAATTATCATAGAACAAATTTTATCTTTAATCCCACATCGGGTATGGAATTTCCCTTTCTTCTTCATTAGAGTGCCCCAGATTAATGTGCATAAGCCTCATAACCACAAAATTCAACCCACTATCCATGAACTCCATTTCTTCTCCTTCTTCATTCTCGGCAAAATTTTCTTCTTGTTTTTTATCTGGTGCACTATTTTCGCTCTCATATCCCCCATCCTCTTTGATTAGGATGTTTCTTCTACTTGGGCATTCGTAAGCCTTGTGCCCTCGCCGTTGACACTTGAGACATTGAATAGAAAAAATAGAAGTAGAAGTCTTAGGCATAAAAGGCTTACCCCCATCCTTGGATTCCAATTTGCTCTTGCCCTTGTCTTCATGTAATTTAGGAGTAGATGTCTCCTCATATTTTGGCCATTGCTTCTTTTGAATAGTAGTTGGCCGGCTTCTCCATGAGCTAGATTGCTGTCTCCTTTTGTTTTGTCTTTCTACCTTTACGACTAGTTCAACTAACTCCTCTAAAGTTATATATTGTTGCAATTCGACTACATTAGCTATTTCCCTATTTAAACCATTAAAAAACCTAGCCATTGTAGCCTTCTCTTCCTCCACACAATTAGCTTGGATCATAGCCATATCTATAGCCTTAAAGTACTCATCTACAGACAAGGACCCTTGCCTCAGTGTTTGAAGACGTTGTTGAAGATCTCTTTGAAAGTTTGATGGCACAAATATCTTCCTCATTACTCTCTTCATCTCAGCCCACGTAGCAACAAGTGGTGGTCCTTCTTGCAATCTATCCCTAGAAAGCTTTTTCCACCAGATTGCTGCGTAGTCAAAAAACTCAACAGCAGCAAGTTTAACCTTCTTGCCCTCCGAATAGTTGTGACAGTCAAAGATAGGTTCCACTTTTCTCTCCCAATCAAGGTACAAGTCCGGATCCCTTGTTCCCTTGAAAGATGGCATCGTCATTTTATGCTATTGATATTATCATCTTCAAATCTTTCTCTTCGTCCCCTTCTATCTCTTCCTACCCGATTAAATCAATATCATCATTAAAATTATCAATTGGATTTTCTTGATTTTCAATGGCGGCAGGTATATTTCTCCTAGCTTGGGGTCTTGCATGATTTCCCCACCTAAGTTCAGCTATTGTAATATTTTGCTCAGAAATGGTGTCCCCCATCTCTTGGAATTGCAAATTCCACCTTTCAAATTGTTGATGCATAGCTTTCAAGGTGAACTCAGTCCTTTCTTTAATTTCGACTTCTTGAGGATTTCTTTGTTCATCATCACTACCAGTATGAGCCATCTTGAACAAAGCAATATATATATATATATATATATATATATATCTTAATGCAACCCTTGGTCGTTAATCTTTAGATTTATTAATAAACCTTACTAGTCACAACCCTTTAGTGATAAGAATTTAGAGTTAGAAAAAGAAAAGGAAAGTGAAAGACCAAACCTAGAAAGAATAGGAATTGGTTAGTAGAGAAAAAAAAAAGAAAGAATTTAAGAAGCCAAAAACCCACAAGAATAAGGAAGAAATTCCCTTAATCTTCAAGAACTAGGATCACCTCTTCTTGTTTCATTTTTTGACTTGGAAACCAAATAGTACAAGAACACTTTTTGTAGGCTGAAACTCGTTTTTTTCGTTTTTATTACGTTATTTTTTTAATCAAGAACCTCCCAAGATTATCAGGATTGAAATCTTGATTAGCCTAATCTCATACCACTTGATAGCAACACGATAGGGGATTCAAGATTTACTAAAGAAAAACAAGAAACGTGCGAAAGCTTAAAGAAAATAAAGAAACGAATAAAAGACAAAAATTAAAGATAAATTGAATTCAAGAAAGAGTTTCTTGAATTCAAGAAGTCTATTCTTGAAGTTGAATTCTAACAACAACAATTAGCTAACAAAGAACTAATCGCGTTTGGTAGAGAATTAAAAACAAGAAATAGATTGTGAAACCAACCCTTTAGAATAACAAGAACAATAATAAGCCTAAATTTATCACCTTTCTTGAATACCTAGAAGTGATCTAAGATTTCGAAAAGGGTTTAATTATATCACCTTAAGTTGAGTCTTGAAGGTTGAAGAATAAATCCAAGAGTAACCACACAAAAGAGTGCAAGAAAAATCTCATAATTTTTATTGATAATAATCTGAATGATCTACCTAAAAACAAAGAAGATACCCCTTTATATAGAGGGGTAACGAAATTGTACTAAAAAATAAGGAAATAAAGTCCTAAACTACTTTGGACAACAAGTCCAACTAAAATAGGAAAAGGTAAAATTCTGGGAAACAAAAACCAAGTCAATCTGGAAAAGTAATTCTACCTAACTTAGGGAAAGGAAACTATTATCCTTAACTAAATAAGAAAGCAATAAATATGTCCTAACAAACTAGGAAAATCCCTTTATGGCTGGTGCTTAATTCAGGTGCCTTTAAGGCCGGTGCTTGGACCCCAATCAACCTCCTCTTGGACTTGGACTTGGACCATGAAATGAGTGTAGCACTTAGCTAAATCCTCTACATAATGTTGTAGATCTTGTTCCACCATTAGCGCCTTCTTGATCTCCCATTGAAGCCCAATAATTTTGTCTTGCTTCTCCTTAGTTTGTGACCTCGCCAATGGACTTCTTGGAGCTTCTACAACTTTATCCTTGTCCATGAAGCTATCACATTCTTCTGCACTTCCAAACATGATGGATCAACTATCAATGCAGCTATGATATGAGGACGAGGGAATCATTTGTAATGCTCGGAATAGGGATGATGCAGAGGTCAATGCAGTAGAAAGAATTGAGCAGATGCAGCACACTAATGATAGTGCATTAGCTTTAGATTTTCTAAACAATATAGCAACACCAGATTTGGAAGCACAGTCGCGACATGGGCAACAATCAAGGGCTAACAGTTGGAGTAGGAGCTGGCCTTATATAGAAGTATGGCTGATTAATATAACATCTCAGGCGATAAACTAGGAGAATGTAGCAGCAATTTGTACAAGGGCAGTACATAAAATAGCTTGTAAAATAATGGTACAAGAACACTTTTGTACAATATTACGTAGGGTACAATTATGGCAATTTAGTTGGCTACCAAAGGTTAAAAGGACACCGCAAAACAACAGGGTATTCAAATACCTAGGCAGTGCTATGGAGAATACTTATGCGTGATTTTAGTGACATCAGCTGGATATTTCTGGGCAGTAATTTGGCAGAACTATAGACAACCTACAGAAGAATGTAATAATAGCCTATGACTTTGAAAGCATGGCATGAACTACTGGATCAAAATGGGACAGACATGGGCATCACAAGTGCAAGGCAAGCATCATTACTTCAACATCATGTGGACAATATTAGATTTGGAATGTGAGAATGACAACCAAAGGACTAGGACAGAACCATTCATGGAAATAGGATATTTCAGCAATTACATCACAAAGTGCAAGCAACTTTCAATGGGGACCAAGTTCAATTTTGGAAATAACGAAAAATGATTTACAAAATGTGAGTTTTTGGAAAGTGACTAATTGGTGCATGGGACTGAAGCTGCATACATGGATCAAGGCGGCAAATTTGGACATCTATCATATTGGGCAATATTTTGTTTCAATCAAACAAAAAAGCACTTTTATTAGCAATACTCTTCAAATTTGGATGTAATTATATATTTGAAATATATGTAATTCTAAGAGATAAACATAGAGTTAATTCATACATAAGGAAAACACATAGGTTGAATAGAACTTTACAGATATACCTTGACAAGAATGAATAAAACCCTAGGTTATAGAGAAGAAGCCAACTTGTGATTCTTTCTAGATCTTTGATCGCTCAAAGCTAGTTATGTGTGTGTATTCTTGTAACTGCAATTTGTCTTGTTCTCAATTGATAAAATAGAGAGAAGTTGTCCTGCTCTGAATTGGGAGAGGTGGTCACGAGAGTTGAGGGTTGTGGGTTGCTTGGATTGGGTAAAAAACAAGGGAAAACTTGATGCCTATATTTATTTTTGTTTTATTGCTTATCATATACTATATTTTAACGTCCGACTTATTCAATTTTTAATGATCAAAAATCATCCCTTCATAAATAAACACAAAAAATTAGTCTTTTAAAGACCGAAAAAAATTGGGTCATTATATATACACTTTTAACGACCAGATTAATGTCCCTTCGATGAAATTTAATAGTTGAAAGTCAAGAATCGTACGTGGTCCGAAAGGTGACAGAAAATGTGTAAAAGTTGAAGGAAACTCAAATTCCTATTGGTTGGATGACGCAGTAATAGCTGGTGTTACTCACAATTTCCTCGATTGCCTACTCTTTAAACCCTTACTTAACCTGTAAGAAATACGGGGTGTATGACGTGACTATTAATTGGCCCCATTCCCAGGTCCCAAAATCGTAGCTGTAGCTTTAGGTCCCCCACCCCAAATCCCCGTATATCTTGTTGAGTTTTGGTTCAATCATCCCATCTGGGTTGTAATAGGCAATGGTGGATGACATCGATGATATCGTTGGGCACATCAATTGGGACGATGTAGATGACCTCTTCCACAATATTCTAGAGGATCCCGCCGACAATCTCTTCTCTGCTCATGATCCGCCCGCACCATCTATCCAGGAGATCGAGCAGCTTCTCATGAACGATGATGAAATCGTCGGTCACGTGGCTGTCGGAGAGTCTGATTTTCAACTTGCTGACGACTTTCTCTCCAACGTGCTGGCTGATTCTCCTGTTGAGTCCGATCATTCTCCCTCTGATAAAGTCATTGGATTCACCGATTCCAAGGTTTCAAGTGGCTCAGAGGTCGATGATGACGACAAAGACGAGGAGAAGGTTTCCCAGTCGCCGATTGAGTCTAAGGACGGCTCCGACGAACTAAACAGTGACGATCCCGTCGATAAAAAGCGCAAGAGGTATCTCTCCAAAGTGTTGGCCTTTTCTCTTTCCTTTTTTTGTAATTTATTCAGCATAGTTTACTCTACCTTAAAAGTTAAAATGGCTCTATTTATTTAGGTCATGCTTATTAAATAAAAGGATCCTCTTTTACTGCTCTTAATTTGAACTAGCATGGTGACCCAAAAATCCTTTGCAATTCTGCTTCTTCTTTCCAATCCTTTTGTATAGATAACCAGGATTTACTTAGTTTTGCTATTTTTAGATGTAATCACAACACTTTCTTAGACTTTTTCTCCTTTTTTTCAATCAGTAGTAGCTGATTATGCCATCCCACATTGTGTCTTCTCAGCGGATTTCTGAAGGAGTTTCTCTCTATAAGATTACAGTAATTTGACATTGTACATTGATTGTGGTAACTGCTGAAACTGCATTAGCCATTAAGTTTAGAGTTGATTTGTGCTGTGTTAGAACATAACGTTCATTGTCTGTTTGTTGATTATGAAACAAAAGTATGATTCTTCTTTCCAAAGTCTGATTTCTCAATACCGATTTTTATCAAAGCACATGACGGTTCAATGCTTCCATTAATTTGCAACTTGTGAGACATGGTGATACTCTGAACTGTGCGAATTTAAGCTACACCGCCTTCCCGGGGTACTATGAGTAGTTGAAGCAGGGGAATACACACCACCAAGTGGGACCTTTGCTGACAAAGCAAACTGGTGCTGGACTTTCTCGTAGAATAAGAAACCATGTTCCATAAAGATTGCACTTATTTAGTGTGTGATGTATACTATTTATCTATATCCAGGAAGAATGTGTAGTTCATCATGCTTAAATTGGAGATATCATAATGTGCACTTATCTAGACTAGTGTAATGCATCCCTCTGCTCTTTTCCTTCAAGATGATAATAGGTTTGCGTTTATCTGATCTGTGATGTATATAACAGATTAAAGAAAATGTGAGTAAAAAACTTAATATTTGATCTTCCAGGCAATTGAGAAACAGAGATGCAGCTGTCAGGTCACGAGAGCGGAAGAAGTTGTATGTTAGGGATCTTGAGTTGAAGAGTAGATACTTTGAATCAGAGTGCAAGAGGTTGGGGTTAGTTCTCCAGTGCTGTCTTGCAGAAAATCAAGCTTTGCGCTTCTCTTTGCAGAATAGCAGTGCTAATGGTGCCTGTATGACCAAGCAGGAGTCTGCTGTGCTCTTGTTGGGTAAGGATAAGAAAATTCTTGTCATTTTACTGAAATACATCCTCCATAACACTTTTTGCTTCCATAAATTTTGGACCCGGCCTGCAGAAGTCTTAACTGGACTGGCTGGCAACTTTTGTAGGTTGCCATGCTTATGTATTATAGCGAGGTCCATTAATTTCTCTCAGGTGCTTATATAGCCTTTATTTTAACTAATGCAATATGAAATCTGCAGAATCCCTGCTGTTGGGTTCCCTGCTTTGGTTCCTGGGCATCATATGCCTGCTCATTCTTCCCAGCCAACCCTGGTTAATTCCAGAAGAAAATCAACGAAGCAGAAACCACGGTCTTCTGGTTCCAATAAAGGGAGAAAATAAGACTGGTCGGATTTTTGAGTTCCTGTCCTTCATGATGGGCAAGAGATGCAAAGCTTCAAGATCGAGGATGAAGTTCAATCCCCATTCTTTGGGAATTGTGATGTGACTCATTGTGATCAAATCCTTTCCCTTGGTGGATCATGCTTCCTTTGAGTTCATAGACTTTCTGTACGAGTCTTTGATTTCACATCTGAAGGACGTCGTTCAGTGTTATTAGCTGTGACTTGTGAACTTATACTATGATCTATGCAACTTTTTAACAGTTCCAGCCTAAATTATTCGTTTCTGTTTTGCATTTACTCTTCTTCGTTCTTTCTGCTCGTTTCTGTTTTGCATTTACTCTTCTTCGTTCTTTCTGCCCTAGTGTGGTTGTTGTGGCAAGGGAGCAGGACTTACAAGGCCGCCAAAATTTTCAAAATTATGGAACCAATGAGAAGATGAATAGTTGGTGGTTGGATTTCTATTAGTTTGATATATAACGATTTTGCATCTTAAAGTATGTTCTTAGTTTGATGGTGAATTGAGGCGGTCTGTGTCTTTTCTTTTTTTTCCCTTCTCCATTGTTGGACCAAAATTCATTGAGACCTTTTTTATTAAATCTATTAATGATAATGAAGGGTAACTTTTAGTCAAGCATAATAAAATCTTGATCAAGTGATAAGAAATAATCTTGATCAAGTGATAAGAAATGAGCAAGATGAATGGTGCTTCATAGTATGTTAAAGTTAACTGAATACTCTTCATAGTATGATAAAGGTAACTAAAGTTAACTGAATACTCGTAAGTGTGATAACTTTTTGGATAAGAAAAAAGGATGAGATGACTGCTGAAATCTGTTTTTTTCCCAATATTAAACAATGATATTGATTTTCGGATGTGCAATTAGTGAACAAGGTTGCCTTTGTATTTTCTCTCACATGATTTTTTTATCCTTTTTTCGTCATCCCTTTTTCTTCATTGACTTTCCCTATTTATAAGGGACAATCTCCCTGAAACCCAAAAAATGGTACAACGTAGAGAATATTCGAAAAGCATATCCATGAACGTCATACATTAACTAATTGCCATTAGTCGTTGCTTTCTACCATGACGACCATCATATGTTATACCATGATAACCTTGTTCCTCATCGCACTCAGTAGCAGTCGGTGTTGCCAAATTTGGACCTATACAGTTAGTCCCTCTACTTGACGATGTTGCGGCCCATTGTGTCCTTGATAAGTGGACATCGCCTATACCTGTGGAGAAATTTAGCTAATGTATTATGACGGTTTGGCCAACAACGGAAGAGTAGTGCGCTCCACGGTATTCTGGATGGTGTGGCCTATTGGGAACTGACATCACTTCCACATGCGTTATCATTACGCGTCTTCCCGGGACAGAGACTGATGGCATGTCACTTTGATTGTTGTGCCACTAATAGTCTTCCGCTTCGATTCTGGCGCCACCCAACCCTATAAATAGAATAAGACTTTGTTTTTTTAGAACTCTTTGCCATTTCCTCACTAGTGTATTTGTTGGTTTCCTTGGTTATCTCATTTTGTATCATGAGCTCTTCTTTTGTGATTTTTCACTTCCTCTCTTTCGTTCATCGTTCTTGGTTTTACGCCTTATCAACATATCAATTTCCATAGAGATGCCTCGAACACACCGGTCACACGATGAAATTTCCGACGCCACCCCGTTATCGATGGCACTTCCTTTTGGTGATGAGGACATGGTGATAGAGGAAGGGGACAATTTTTCCACCGTGGAAGAGATATTACCGAGAAACCCCATATCTCGGAATGATTTTCTTAAAGAACCTACCCCTTCTTCCACTCCAGTGGTGTCTGAGATTGAGCCATCTCATATAGATGAACTTCGAACTACGCACAACATCCCCCCTCATGTCGAGATGGTTCCGACGGGGAGGGACCTTGTGGAGGTCCATAGACCGGGTTATTGTGCTTTTTACGTGTATCCTTTTGTGATCAACCACATCTTCCCCTCCTTCTGTTAGCGGAGAAATTCTGCCGGTTCTATAAGGTCTTCCTGGCGCAATTATCTCCGTATACATACAAGATATTCCTGGTATTGACAAAGTATGCATAATTGGCGAGGTGTGAAGCTAGCCTTCACCATCTTTTACATTTGTTTTTAGTTTTCACAGGGGTACTATGAAACACTTGAGACACCGTGGGACCAGGGGGATGGTGGTCGAAAAAGATGGCCGAGCAAGCTGCAAATTTTGGCATGAATACTTCTTCGTAGAATTGAGCACATTGTATCAGATCCCGCTGGATTCCAAGAGCAGTGGAATCATAATCGTAGGTGCTGGTACTGTCATACCTTCTTTTTTACACATCACCCCCGAAGGATAGTGTATAAGGAAGTTTTTTCATTTTAAGTGACATTATTTGAAATGGAATTATTTACTTATCAGAGTGGCCACTTGGGATAGGTTTGTTTCTGGTGTCCCAAGTCACTAGTTTATTTTAAATCCCAAATGGAGGAAGATTTCAACTTTCCATTTGAAGTGTGTGAACTAGAAATTCAGACTAAGGAATTCTGTTAACCTGGGAGAAGTTGTTAGGCACCCCCAAATTCCGTGGTTCTAGCACAGTCTCTTAAACTATCATAATTGACCTATTATCTCATTTTAATATATATTTTAACATATGGTGCAAATTTAAATTATTTACCGCTTTAAATAAATTTTAAGGAAAATTGAACGTTGTTTAAAACGTGTGTGTGAATCGCGTCACATAAAATGTACCCATAATCTAAAACACATTTTATTCAACGTTTTAGGATTTGGATTTGGGTCACATAAAATGCACGCCCGAGTTTGAGAAGGTAAAATTATTAAATAACGCGCCTAAAGCAACTAACGCGTTGTTAACTTTGTGAGGGCCATGAAAATTTGCTAAATGGCAAGCCTTAAGGTCTAAGTATTTTAAATAAAATAATTAAAGAGGGCCACACATTTGTGATTTTATTTAGTGCGGCGCAGCTCAATTTCATTTTTTGCAGAATGTCCTAAAATGAGTTATCATTGTCTATTATGGCTCAACTCTTATCCCAATTAAAAGACTTAATATTAGATATGATTAGAGGCTAATTAATTAACTAAAAGCTTTCATGGGAGAAGTCATTTAGGCAAAAATGTGGCTAGGCCTACTACAAATGAACATGCATGCCCAACATGAAGGGAACAATCTAAATCCATTTACAAGGACGGCCAATCTTAGGCCTAAAGGCTGGCCCGAGTTCAAGTTAAGGCAAAAATTCTAACTGGGCCAACTCTTAGACCAGTTTTGTAATCCAAAAAGGGTATGTGTTCCAAATCATAATATAACATGCATAAACATGGAATTTAATTAAGAACAAGATTTTGATTGGTACTCTTTGACACAAATTGAACCCAAACACAGTAGTCATATTCACACCTTTTAAAAAAGAAAATGCTTGGGCTTGAAGATGAGCCCAAACTCGAGCAAGGATGGCTTCCCAATAAGGGTAAGATCCTTAACTCGAGTCTGCTACTCAACTCACAAACTGGCACTTTTAATTTCTCTTTTTAAATATGGATAAATGAGCCGATTGCAGGAGTGAAAAGTTCAAACTAAAGAACAATATATAAACAATTTAATTTTAGATTGTAGATTTTGAATCGAGTGACCACGAAAATAAGGCAATGGGAATCATACTCAGAAACGTGGATTGAAATTAAACTCAGTACCATTTTAAATGTCCCTTTACCATATAATTAATGTGTGTACAAACAAACCTACTGATCCTATAGTCATTTTCCTGCACACATACTGTCACGACCCATTGTCATAAGTAGATCATAATGGCGCCCAACACCCTAGTTAGGCCAGCCAGGTGCGGAATTATGATTTAAATACCCATTTTAGTTTAACCCAAAACCAACATGTTAAAGACTTTCAGAAAATAAAGAAAATTAGCAAAACTATAAAGTAGTGACATAGTAAAATAGACCCCAAAAGAAACCATCCATACAGTGTGTGTGCCATAACCCGTTGTCAATAACTACGGGCGACCAATAGAGTATACACAAAATATACAAAACACTGCCCTACTATCTGAATCAGAATAGACAGAAAAATAATAGATACAAGAAAAGGACTTCTTCAGATGCGAATCGGCATGAGAAAGAAGGTAACTCACCGTAGAAGTCCTTGAGCTAGCTCACTGCTGCGCGCCTGAATACGGACTAGATCCACCTGCCTCAAAACATGTACATTTAAGTACAGAAGTGCAACATGAGTATATAAACTACATGTACTCAGTAAGTATCCAGTCTAATTTCGAATAAGTAGAGACGAGAGGTCGACTTAATACTTACTACGGTCCAAATAATATGATATATGTAGGGAATTATACAACAAAATAAATTATCAATAATACATGTTCCAGAGGGACCTTTTACTCATATTCTTGCATTAATCAAATCCCTAGTTTCTTTCTCTAGTTTGCAATTGGTACTACTACCATAATTATTTGCAACACATAAATCACGTACAAACATGTCGAGGTCGATGGTTCGCTCCAACAGAAAGAAAATGTACACTACCGAGGATCTAGTGGCATGAACCATAGATGCATCTATTATCACCGAGGTGATCGGTCCGGTCCAAAATCATCAAGATAATATGAATAAAAGCATATAAGGCTCAATTACATACAAGGAAAATCTCTACCAAGGCTCAATAATTTTGTATGTTCACTTTCAGGTTCTCAAGTCTCTAACAATTTACAACGTTCATATTGGAAACTTTAAAGTAAGACATATTCCCCAAGTAGGCATGCGTGGGTCCTAAACTACTCAAACGATATTCATGTAGTAGCTACGTACGGACTTTCATCACCTCGTACGTATGCAGCCCCCGCATTTAGCAACAATTACTCATTTAAATCCTATGGGGACAATATTTCTCTTACAATATTAGAAAGGAGACTCACCTCGCTCAAAAGTGCACTCCCAATCTCCAAGAAAGAGCACAAGTCCTTAATTCGAAGCCGTAAAATCCCACACTAATCAAACGAAGCAAGAACTAGCAAATAAAGGCTTACAAGGTCGAGTTCTAGCTATTTAAGCAATTTTCTAGCCATCGATATTACTTTCCAAAATTTTGACCCCGGGCCCACATGCCCAAATATCGAGATTTTTTAGGGAAGTTATTCTCTATCATCTAAGGATCACAATTATATAATTTCTAGTTCATTGCATGGCCAATTTTGTGTTAAAACTTCAATTCTCATTAAGCCCTAGATATGGCTCAAGTTCCTTGATTTTACCCAATCATTGATGTTAAATCTACCTAATGTTTATGTATTTGAACTAAAAATGAGTGGGGATTACTTACCTCGAAATGTTATGCTGAAACTTTCGCTTTTGAATCACCAATATTGCCTAAGAGTTGAGAGAGATATTGGAGAAATAATCTTAAGCTCGAATTAAATGAGGCTGTGACCCCCTGCGATTTTTGCTTCTGTGGAAGAAATCCCGCTTCAGCGGAAATTGACTGCTTTTGTGAAAATGAGGCAAGTGGCCTGGGCCTCTTCTGCGGTCCCATACTCGCTTCTGCGAGTCTGCATAAGCAAAAGTCCCACCGCCTCTATGGTTTGGGCCTGGGGCGGATGGACCTCTTCTGCGGTTGGGGGTTCGCTTCTACGGTTTCCCCTAGGCCTGGCCCCTTCCGCTTCAGCGACTAAATGACCGATTCTGCGGTCCAAAAGCCGCAGAAGCGATTTTGACATAAGCAGCTGAGAATTTTTCCTAAGTTTTCAACTTGGCTCGAACCTAGACTATTTGATGCTCGGGGCTCTCGAGCCCAGCTCGAACATACCGACAAATTTAAAATTACGAGGCAGACCTAGTCGAACCCTCGGAACACCCAAAAAATTATTAAATCAATAAAATGGACCCTAAATCCAATTGATATAATTTAATGAACTTCAAGTTCTTAACTTCCTACCAACGGGTCAAAATGCCCTTAAACTACTCTGATTGACACCAAATTTTACAGGCAGGTCTTAATTGATATTTCGGACTTGTACCAAGTTTCGAAATTGAAATATGAACCTGATACCTATAAAAACAATAATTTATTGGTTTATTAAATCTTCAAAACTTAAACTTAACAAATTTTTACATAAAATTCCATTACTCGGACTAGGGATCTTAGAATTTATTTCCGGGCATACGCCAAGTCCCATATTTTCCCACGGACCCTCAAAAATTGGCGGATCGCGTTTCCAGGTCCGTTTTCCAAAATATTAACCGAAGTCAAACTTGGACTTTTCAAAGAAACTTAAATGAAGCAAATAGGCTTATTCTTGCCCGAAATTCTTCTAACTTCCGAACCACCCGCCCCCAAGTCATAATTTAGCTAAAGCAAATACAGAAAGTACTCTTTACGGGAACGAGGTTCGAAAATGTAAAAAGACCAGTGGGGTCGTTACATATGCTATTCCAAATTTGAACTTAAACTAACATTTAAGGCATGGTAGAAAACTTGAAAGCACTTAACATGTATTGCTAAAATTAGCCTATACTAGAGCTAATACTACTAAATACGATATGAATGAGTTCAGCAATCCATAAACAGTCCCTCGAGTATTAGACCAAACTAACATATCATAAGTTTCCAACAAAACAAATAGTAGCATGAATTCCAACAATTCTACTACTATACTAAGATGAATTAACTAAGCCAAATACCATTAAACTACAATACTGACTTCAGGAATTTTAAGCAAAGGATTGACATTGAAAATTAAAAGGGAAACAACCATTCATTCTTACAGATTCAAGCAATTACAGCTTTCCTATTTCTTCATCTCATCCCTTAGTGAATTAAGGAATACCTGGAAATTGGACAAAGAAAATAAGCAGAAGTGAGGCAGCAAGGAGAAATCAGCAGCTATCAGCTAACCAAAACAAGCTGCAAACCAGGAATGATGTAATAAACCCCCAACTTTTAAAATGATGAACAATCAAACAGACCAGCCAGCTTTAAACTAGAGCTCTTTTTGAACAAATCCAAGTCATTTTTCACTTGATTGAAATTGAATAAATTTTAGAGGTTAGAAAAGGGTAAACCAATGAGAACCTAATGGAACAGTAACTTTTCTTCCATTTTTACTGGATTTCTAACTCTTAGATCACTAAACTTTAAAGATTTTAGCTATTGAATTTTCCGTATTTTCCATAATTTTTGGATCCCTAATGTCATGCCCCAATTCGAGGGACATGACCGGCGCCTGACCAGGTAGCCCCAGTTATGCGGACCTGGGTGCCTTTCTATCCCACGCATTACCCCTGTGTTGATTATTACTCAAAAACCAAATATTATACCAATTATAACCGATTTCACATTTTTGAAACATAATCACACTATTAACATTACTAACAAGTTGGAATTTACAACGCCCGACATATACATATACATATACATATACATATACATACATAAGCCATAGTCCCACAGTTTACATATCTACGGAGCCTCCAAGATTACAAGGGAGGATACAATACTCTTGCCGGTAACAAGGCTCCGGCTATACCTTACAAAATCAAAATAAAGTCTTAAAACAAAAGTGGCATGAGCCACGCAGGGCCCCTGAGGAAGAAAGGGGCTCACCAAAATGGGCAGTGGAAGATGAAGTATACTACTGCCGATGAGCTGAAGTGCCTGCTACTGATCCACCTACAATCATAACACGAATGTAGCACCCCCGGTAAAAGGGACGTCAGTACACTAGAATTGTACTAGTATGTATGGACAAACTTTGTCCCAAGTAAACTCTATCCATTAAACAAGTAATCACGATGATAAGACAAACAATAGATTACATCAAGAATTAATAAAGCCAGACAACCATGTTTTCCACATTTTCCTCATTTCAAATAATTCTTAACACAAATCACGATTTAAGATCAACAAGGAGAACAACAACCAGTCAATCACATAAAACACAAGTAGTCAAATAAAGGGGCAATCAGTGCCCCACATGTTGTAAGCTCTCCTGCTGTCTCCTTTCACAATTTCACATCAATGATTTTATATCAATTTCAATAGCGATTTTGGTTGCTTTCCATCCTTATTACCTCGTCCACCCTTATTACCTCGGCCACCCTTATCACCCAAACCCACACCTTATTACTTCGTGTTGCGGCACGCAACCCGATCCCACCGTACAGTTTCAATTATAACAATCACAAACAACAAACAAGGCACTACACAAGATCACAACAAGTGCAAATAAGCAAGTTACAAATTGGTTCATGTTCTCAAATGCTTTCCAAACCAATATCACAACCAAGTTACAATATTTCCATATTCAAGAGTACCCATACCATTATGTTCAACAATTTATCACAATTCAAGTGTTTCATTTCTTTCCATAATAATCCATGTATGCCATCACAATAATTATTCTTAATCCTTTACCAATTCTTATTCCCTCATTATCTTTCGATTCATATTTCATACCACACCACATGTAGTTCAACATCAACTGAATACCCAACAACAACATCAAGGAATTACACACAATCTCTCGAATTAACACATACCAACCAAATTGCACACATGTGGGCGATTTTACAAGAATCAAAATTAGCCACACATACCTGGTGTCGGGTTTTCTTCCTTTAACCTCCTACTTTATGCTTACCCAAGTTATCCTATATTGCCGACCTCGTTCTTGCAGACTCTTACGTCTATTCACTTCTTTTTACTAAAATTCAAGTTCAATAACATGCATGAGTATTACATTCTAGTTCCAAAAGCTATTGTATGCAATTCTTTCCTTACCCATTTTAAAAACTGAAAATCAAAGAAAATGGTTAGGGTTTTTACCTTGTAAAGATTGGGGAAGATGAATCTTTGCCCTAGGATCTTCCGGACCAAATGTTTGGAACAATTCTTGAAGATAATTGGACTTCTCTCTCTCTTTCCTCTCTCTAGTTTTGGTAAGAAAATGTGAGAAAACCGAAGGTTGAAGGTGTTTTATTAAAGAAGGGGTCGGGTCAAATTTTATAAAAAAATCTGGGCCGAGTCAATTCTGCGGTCGCATCTGCGATCGCAGAATCAACATGCGATCCGCATAATGGACCGCAGAATTGCCTAAAAAATTGCATATGTTCTATTACGGAATGCGACCAGAATGTTGTCCGTATTCGTGTTCTGTGGTCGCAGAATGCACCCCAAATTTGACACTCAAAAATTCTCAAGAAATTATGCGGTAGATCTGCGGTCCACATTTCCATTCTGCGATCGCATATTTGACCGCATTTTCAACATGTTTTTTTGGAAAACATTCCGTTAAGCTCTGCGGTAGGAATGCGGTCCGCATAGCAGAACTGCAATCGCATTCCTGACCGCAGAATCGATACTTTCTGGAAAAACTTGTTCTTTCAATTTTTGAAGCTTAAATCACAACCAAGGGTCTGAAACGCTACGCATTCTTAACACATTATTTGGACCATGACACCACAACTACTAGGTTTTTAAGCACAAAATTTTTATGAGGCCTTACACCTAAAATCCTGCCGGTTTTTTTAGCTCTCAAATCTCTCTTTATCTGACTTCTAAGGTAAGGAAGTAATGCCTTTATAGGCAAGTAAGTAGCGCATCTCTGCAGATTTTATTTTACACTTTAGCCCCATTCCCCCTCTTAATTTTATTTTTTGCCAATTAGTCCATTACTTTCTGACTTGCTACCCAAGTTATACTACTTCAAAACCAGAAATTGAAATTCAAACCCCACACTAGAAGCTTCCTAGGCAGTTACACTAAGATTCCCTAAGTGTGTTTCCTATACTGCCCCTAACTAAACCTGTATTTGCCCCTAGATATATGGGTCAATCAGACATGGGTCATGAATTCAAATATGCTCAATGATTAAACAAAGGTGGGCTTAATTTCAAATAAGACCAGGATTTCCCCTCCAATTTTTTAACATAAAAAAATCGACTCAACCCCTAATGCTGAGTAACTGACAAGGATAAACAAAACAAAATAAAAAATGAACAAAAATAAAAAATAACAACAGAGGTAAATCAAACTTGCTAAACAAGCACATGCAAAATCAAATCAAAAGAAAAGAAGAAGAAACAGAGATAGCAAAAATAATTAAGAAAGAAAAAGATTAATTAAGAGAAAAAGAGAAAAGAAAACTTACTATAATTCGAACTAAGAAAAAAAGGAGGCTCTAACTCTCAAACCTTTGGATGCCCGATCTAAACTGATATTAATCATATGTTCTAATAGAGAACAAACGAAAAAAATCATTTTAAACTAAGAACAACCGCAAAATCTCGATTTTTGACTTCTAAGGCTCGTATGTGATTTTAAATTTGAAAAGGTGGAAGATGATTCTGTCACGACCCAAACTGGAGGACCATGACTAGCACCCGACCATACTTTCCGAGCACCAACATACATTTTATCTAACCTTCTTTATTATCTTTTAGGGCTGACGAGAGCAATATAAATAGTAGACATGAATCATGGACAACCAACAATAAAATATGATGGCATGAACCTACATAACATGGGATGACCAGACAATTAAGAAACTATATACATATGGTACAAGCTACCACGCTAAAATAAAAGACTATACAACAAAAATCAGCGGACAAGGCATACCTCGACACTTGTCTATGAGCCTCTAAAGGAATATAAGTGTTGCAACATAGCCGGAACAGGGCCCTGACATACCCATAATATCTATAACAAAAATGCATACCAAAACCAAGGCAAGTTCGGAGAAGGGATCTCGCCAATCACTGCTGAACTGGACAACCTACTATGATGGGGGAGCTGCACCTTCATGTCTATCAGGACCTGTAGCATGACATGCAGCGTCTACAAACAAAAGGACGTCAGTACGAATAAAGTACTGAGTATGTAAGGCCGAGAATCATAAATACGAACAGTAATGTAAGCAGGGATAGAGAATATACAACTTGTAACATCTGAGTACCTCTGAGGGCTACTAACATGAAATGCATGATACATATGTATAAATATATAATCTTTTAAAACATACGCCTCTAAAGGCATCATCATCATCATATCATACCCGGCCGTAATAGGCTCGGTAAAAACGTACCCAGCGATTATAAGGCTCGGTAGAATTGTACCCGGCCATGTGGATCTCGGTAAAACCTAACTGATTAGTGCTTGCACAATATGTGCCGTACCCGACCGACTATAGCGTGGCTCGGTAGAGTAAAATAGATACATATATATAATGCATGCTCGACTCATGGAAACACCTTGTGGACTTTCGGAGTGACGTAAGGTCGGTATCCTATGTACACCTTATTAGGACTAACTCTTAGATATGAACCTTATAGGAATCAGGAAGTACCAATAAGATTGATAACATAAGAATAAGAGAAGCAACATCAACATCAATCGTTCCATAAGAGGGGAAACAATGTAAGTACTTCTAGCTTCTAAGAGTAGAGTATCTTTGGAAGCTCGTTCATTACATTATGTACAATCGGAGTCGTGCAAAAGAAGGAAAGGGATAGCCTCACATACATTGTATATACTGCCCCAACCTCAAGCTATGCAAATGTCACGACTCCTTAGTCTACAGAAGGAGAAATGACACTATCGTTAACGTTTAAGCGTCACAACTATTATGTACCAACCACAACCTATTTTGTGATGAAACGGACAGCACCTCCCCTATTTATATGAATTCCCACATGTGAAAATAATCACCAAACAATCCAAACAACATCAGCGTTAATCATATTGAACATCCCAAAACAGTCCACCAACCGATAACATTACTACCAAGCCTTTCGATATATATTTCACAAGTTCTAGCTTCAATGACTTAGCCGCAACATGAATAATCTTAAATACATACAGATTAAGAGGTTCATTACCTTAATACAGAAATAACAACTCCAATTTGACCTTAATTCTCCACGAAATATCCCTCCAATTCTGCCACAACAACAAGGAAGCGAACCTAGCAATCAATTAGTATTTGTTTCGGCACTAGAATCACTTTAGAAGGCTTGAAATCACCTAGGGTTGATATTAAGAACTCGAGGTAGTATTTAAAGAACATAAACCCTTTAAAAAACCCCCCACACGAGCTGTAACAACACAAAAATGAGCAACAACAAGAAGAACAAGAGACTTACTAGCGCCACGTAATTCCCGACACTTGATTTGTGTTGTTTGCCCTTTGTTTGGGTCTTGAACCTTGAGATGACCTTGAGAGGGTATTATTAGAGTTCTAAGGTCTGCATATAGTGAAAATAAATGACTTAAAACGGGTTGGAGGCGTCCTATATAGATCCAAATGTCTTAAACCGCCTAAGTGGGCTCTATAGAGCGGTGCTTGGCGTAGTCTCGCGAAAATGCGAATATCTCTCTACTCCAAGATTGTATAGATGAATGGTTTAATGAGTTAGAAACTAGACTCATAGATCTTCAATTTGGTGGTTAGATCACTCCAAAATTCTAAGTAAATTTGGAGAAAAGCTTAGTAACATTTGACCTAAAGTTTAAGTAAAACTATGAACCTAAGTTGCGACAACGTATGTCGACTTTTGTTTCATAACTCGTTTGACTTCAAGACTTATGATACGGATATTATATGATTCAAATACCTTCAAAACATGACCTCCTGAGTATATTAAGCATCTATAGGTTTACCCAAAAGTACGAGTTACAGCATTCTTGATTCGTTTAACTTCTAATACCTGTTAATCACCCTTATGCACCCTTGTATCACTTAAGATCAATCGGATTAACTTCTTATCATCTCAAGGATGATTCCTTCTTGGATTTGTGTTAAATTACATATGGAATGAACTAACGTGTGTGGATATGGGTTGTAACATCCTCCCCCCCTTAGGAACATTCGTGCTCGAATGTAAGGGTTTATGGGGAGTCCAAATCATCGTTGATTCCAGCGAAACTTTTTGGTGAATTTTCCCCTATAAAATGGTCACTAGCAAAATTTGCAAGCAGTGAAGCTCAAAGTATGGCCTCACAAGGCTACACAAAGTATTATGGACATGGACATTATTTACATATCACCATTTTGTATTAAGGAAGAGTGTTCTCAAGTTATTGCTTACCTCATAAAGACGTTTCACCTTTACAATGTCTCTTGCGTTCCACCAACATCCTTGTTATTATAATTCCGGAATAGGTAAGGGTATTTAGACTTCATCTCTTCTTCCTCTTACCATGTCATTTCTTTCATATTCTTGTTCCTCCACAATATTTTGATGGAAGCTACATCTTTTGTTCTCACCTTGCGGACTTGTCGATCTAATATAGCCACTGGCACTTCTTCATATGATAGATCCTCTGTAACTTGAACATCTTTGATAGGGACAACTCGAGAAGGGTCTCCAATACATTTTCTCAACATAGATACATGGAATACTGGATGGACAAATTCTAATTCGGATGGCAATTCTAACTCATAAGAAACTTGTCCAATTCGTTGAAGAATTTTATACGAACCGATATACCTTGGACTCAGCTTACCTTTCTTTCCAAAATGCATAACACTCTTCATTGGTGAGATCTTCAGAAAAACCCAATCACCAAACCTCAAACTCTAGATCATGACGTCGCACATCGGAATAAGACTTTTGCCTGCTTTGTGCCGTCCTCAATCGTTCCTGTATCACTTTCACTTTCTCAATGGCTTGGTGAATCAAATCTGGCCCATATAATTTTGTTTCACCGACTTCCAACCATCCAACTGGTGATCTACATCTCTTCCCATATAGTGCCTCATATGGGGTCATTTTAATACTGGAATGGTAGCTATTATTTTAGGCAAATTCTATGAATGGAAGATGGTCATCCCAATTTCCCTTAAAATCTAGAACACATGCTCGTAGCATATCTTCCAATGTCTAAATGGTACGTTCAGCCTGTCCGTCAGTCTGCGGATGAAATGCAGTGCTGAGATTCACCTGTGTGCCTAAACCTTTCTGAAAAGACCACCAAAAGTTATCCGTAAATTAAGCTCCTCGATCTGATATAATTGATAACGGCACACCATGAAGCCTAACAACCTCCTTGATATACAACTTCGCATAATCTTCAGCTGAGTAAGTTGTCTTAACTGGCAGAAAATGAGCACATTTTGTAAGTCGATCAACTATCACCCAGATAGAGTCAAGCTTGTGATAAGATCGAGGTAATCTAATAACGAAGTCCATATTAATCACCTCCCATTTCCAGGTCGGAATCTATATATTCTGAAGCAATCCATCGGGTTTCTGATGTTCTATCTTTACTTGTTGACAATTGGGACACTGGGCTACAAATTCTGCAATAGACTTTTTCATGTTATCCCACCAATACTGCTCCTTGACATCATGGTACATCTTTGTTGAGCCAAGATGGATGGAATATCGGAATTGATGAATTTCATTCATAATCTTTTCTCGCAACCCTGCCACATTCGGCACACATAATCGGCCCTGGTATCTTAGTGCCCCATCTCCTCCAATATCAAAAGCCATAATTTTACACTACTGAATGTTCTCTCTCAATCGTAGTAAGATAGGATCTTCATATTGCCGTTCTTTTACCTCGGCTACCAAAGATGATTCTGATGTATTATGTACAGTAACACTTCCATCATCAGAGTCTAACAATTTGATTCTCATATTGGCTAGTTGATGAAGCTCTTTAGTCAACCCCCATCTACCTGCATCAATATGTACTAAGCTTCCCATTGACTTACGGCTAAGAGCATCTGCCACAACATTGGCTTTACCGGGATGATACAATATCTCGACGTCATAGTCTTTCAGTAATTCAAGCCACCTACGCTGCCTCAAATTCAACTCTTTATGATTGAAGATGTATTGTAGACTCTTGTGATTTGTGTAGATATCAACATGGACGTCGTATAAGTAGTGCCGCCATATCTTCAAAGCATATATTACTGCAAGCCAATTCCAAATCATGGGTTGGATAATTCTTTTCATGCTTCTTCAATTGTCTTGATGCATATGAAATCACTTTCCCATGCTGCATCAACACGCACCCCAAACCTATACTTGAGGCATCACAATATACCACATATCGTTCTGTTCCTTCAGGGAGAGTGAGCACCGATGCGGATGTCAATCGATCCTTGAGCTCCTGAAAACTACGTCCACAAGTGTTAGACCACTGGAACTTGGTAGCTTTTTGTGTTAACTTAGTCAATGGTGCCGATATAGAGGAAAACCCTTCTACAAACCGCCTATAATATCCTGCTAGCCCCAGGAAGCTATGGACTTCTGATGGTGTTGTAGGTTTCGACCAATTCTTTACTGCATCAATCTTTTGAGTGTCGACACTAATACCCTCGTCAAATATCACATGGCTAAGGAATGCTACTGAGTTTAGCCAGAATTCACATTTGGCGAGCTTAGCATATAACTTACGATCTTGAAGCATCTGTAATACTATCCGTAAGTGGCCCGCATGTTCCTTCTCCTGAACGAGAATACACCAAAATGTCATCAATGAATACAATCATGAACACATCAAGATAGGGCCTGAATACAGTATTCATGAGATCCATAAAAGCTGCTGGGGCATTTGTTAGCCCGAACGACATCACAAAGAAATCAAAGTGCCCATATCTTGTCCGAAAGGCCGTCTTTAGAATATCCTTCTCCTTAACCCTCACTTGATGATACCCTGAACATAAGTCAATCTTGGAGAAATACTTGGCACCCTGGAGTTGGTCAAACTGGTTGTCAATTCTTGGAAGTGGATACTTGTTCTTTATAGTAAACTTATTCAACTGCCGATAGTCGATACACATCTGTAATGACCCATCTTTCTTCCACATGAATAGGACTGGTGCACCGCAAGGTGAAGTGCTAGGCCTAATGGAGCCCTTGTCCAGCAAGTCCTTTAACTGCGCATTCAGCTCTCGCAACTCTGCCGGGCCATTCTATATGGAGGGATAGAGATCGGTTGAGTTTCAGGCAACACATCAATGCTAAATTCAATCTCCCTTTCTGGAGGAAGGCCTGGGAGTTCATTTGGGAAAACATCAGAAAATTCATTGACCACGGGGATAGATTGTAGAGTAGGCAGCTTTGCCTCCGCATCCCTAACACGAACAAGATGATAAATGTAACCTTTTGAGATCATTTTCCTTACCTTAAGATAGGAAATAAACTTACCTTTCGATGTAGCAATGTTCCTCTTCCATTCAATGACGGTATCACGAGGAAATTGAAACCTAACCATCTTCATACGACAGTCAACATTTTCATAGCATGAGGCCAACCAGTCCATTCCCAGTATCACATCAAAATCAACCATTTCTAACTCAAATAAATTTGCCGAGGTTTGACGACTATAAATCATCACAGTGCAACCTCTATATACCCTTCTAGCAATCACAGGATCTCTTGTTGGAGTAGATACCGCAAGGGGTTTACTTATCAATTCAGGTTCAATGCCTAATTTATTAGCCACAAAGGGTGTAACATATGATAATGTAGATCCCGGATCAATCAACGCATATACATCATAAGAAAACACGGACAATATACCTGTAATAACATCTGGACATGACTCAAGATCCTGTCGACCTACTAGAGCATAGGTTCGATTTTGAGCACCACTCGAACTCGGCCCTGCACCTCTACCTCTACCATGACCTGTTGACTGCTGAAAACTCCATGCTGGAGGTCGAACTGATGAGAAAGAACCAGACACAGATCTAGCCGGTTAAGCCATACCATCACATCCCTTGTTAGGACAATCCCGCATCATATGGCCAGGCTGTCCGCAAGAATAACACACATCAGAACCTCGACGGCACAGTCCAAAGTGGGCATTGCCGCACTAATCACAACGTGGTGTTGGGGTTTTTGTCTGACTAGTATCCCTGTGATGTTGCGATCCAGATGCTTGCAAACTCTAACCTGGACCAGAATAGGATCGATCATATCGAGGCCTCTGAAACTGTGGAGGAGCACTAGCTACGGATGGCGCCGAACTCCTCAAAGACTAGAGCCTGGCGCTGCCTTTAAAGTCATCAGAATACCTTGCAAATCTCGCCCTCTTATGCTGGCCCCTATCCTGCTCCCTATCTGCCCTCTGCTGGCGCTTACGATCCTCTAGGGTCTGGGCATAAGCTTGAATACGGGAAATATCCATGCCTTCTACCAAGGAGGGCTGTCATACACTCATTTATCAGATGGGGTCCCAACTCGTTCACGAACAAATGCACCCTATCACTCATCTCGGCCACCATATGGGGAGCATACCTTGATAAAGAATCAAACTGCATACTATACTCTCGCACACTCATATTACCTTGTCTAAGGTTCAAGAACTTATCAGCTCTAGCTCGTCGTATCTCAACTGGCAAATAGTGACGAAGAAAGGCCTCAGAAAAATCCTTCGACACAGTTGGAGGAGCGTTCGGACCCCTGGATCTCTCCCAACTATCATACCAGAGACCCGCTAAATCCCGTAGCCGATAAGAAGCCAACTCTACTGCCTCTCTATCACTAATATGCACAACCCGTAGTGTACGATGAACCTGGTCAATAAAAGTCTGCGGATTCTTCTTGGGGTCTGATCCGATAAACACTAGAGGGTCTAAATTAATAAAATCACAAACTCTCATACCAACTAGTTTATCATCAGCACTTGTATTCTGCCTCTGAGCCTGAGCAGCTACCAAGCTAGTCAATAACTGCAAAGCATTCTGCATATCCTGGTCTGTAGTGCCAGACGGAGGAGCTGGAGGTGCTGGGTGCCTCCTAATATCCTTTGGAGGAGACGGGGTAGATGAGGTATGAGACTACATCTCACTCTGAGCCTCACTTTGGCCTGCTCTGGCTTGGGGCACGTGACTGGTACCCTCTCCCGCAGCTGTATCAATCCGTCTACTAATTGTTTGCTTCCTAGTCGAAGGCGTCGCTGAAAGAAAATAAGGTGACTATTAAAGACGAACACTTACGACTCAACTCTATGCACGATCTAGATTCGGGAAGAAGGTAACAACCCTAGATGTCATGTAGCCTCCCGATTATAAATGTGGCGCGCTACACATCCATAATCAAGACTCTACTAGACATGGCTCATAGACAATCCCTAGGACAGACTTGACCTGATACCAAGTTTGTCACGACCCAAACCGGAGGACCATGACTAGCACCCGACCATACTTGCCGAGCACCAACGTACATTTTATCTAACCTTCTTTATTATCTTTTAGGGCTGACGAGAGAAATATAAATGGTAGACATGGATCACGGACAACCAACAATAAAATATGATGGCATGAACCTACATAACATGGGATGACCAGACAATCAAGAAACTATATGCATATGATACAAGCTACCACGCTAAAATGAAAGACTATACAACAAAAATCAGCCGGCAAGGCATACCAACTATACATGAGTCGACACTTGTCTATGAACCTCTAAAGGAACATAAGTGCTGCAACATAGCCGGAACAGGGCCCCGACATACCCATAATGTCTATAATAAAAATGCATACCAAGACCAAGACAAGTCCGGAGAAGGGATCTCGCCAATCACCGCTCAACTGGACAACCTACTGTGATGGGGGAGCTGCACCTGCCTGTCTATCAGGACCTGCAGCACGACATGCAGAGTCCACAAACAAAAGGACGTCAGTACGAATAAAGTATTGAGTATGTAAGGCGGAGAACCATAAATACGAACAGTAATGTAAGCAGGGATAGAGAATATACAACCTGTAACATCTGAGTACCTCTGAGGGCTACTGACATGAAATGCATGATACATATGTATAAATACATAATCTTTTAAAACATACGCCTCTGTGGGCATCATCATCATCATATCGTACTCGACCGTAATAGGCTCGGTAAAAATGTACTCGGCCATTATAAGGCTCGGTAGAATCGTACCCGGCCACATGGAGCTCGGTAAAACCCAACTGATCAGTGGTTGCACAATAGGTGCCGTACCCGACCGACTATAGCGCGGCTCGGTAGAGTAAAATAGATACATATATATAATGCATGCTCGACTCATGGAAACACCTTGTAGACTTTCGGAGTGACGTAAGGTCGGTATCCTATGTACACCTTATTAGGACTAACTCTTCCCTATGAACCTTATGGGAATCAGGAAGTACCAACAAGATTGATAACATAAGAATAAGAGAAGCAACATCAACATCAATCGTTCCATAAGAGGGGAAACAATGTAAGTACTCGTAGCTTCTAAGAGTAGAGTATCTTTGGAAGCTCGTTCATTACATTATGTACAATCGGAGTCGTGCAAAAGAAGAAAAAGGATAGTCTCACATACCTTGTATATACTGCCCCAACCTGAAGCCATGCAAACGTCACGTCTCCTTAGTCTACAATAGGAGAAATGACACTATCGTTAACGTTCAAGCGTCGCAACTATTATGTACCAACCACAACCTATTTTGTGATGAAACGGACAGCACCTCCCCTATTTATATGAATTCCCACATGTGAAAACAATCACCAAACAGCCCAAACAACATCAATGTTAATAATATTGAACATTCCAAAACAGTCCACCAACCGATAACATTACTACCAAGCCTTTTGATATATATTTCACAAGTTCTAGCTTCAATGACTTAGCCGCAACTTGGATAATCTTAAATACATATAGATTAAGAGGTTCATTACCTTAATACAGAAAGAAAAACTCCAATTTGACCTTAATTCTCCACGAAATATCCCTCCAATTCTGCCACAACAAGAAGGAAGCGAAGCTAACAATAAATTATTATTTTTTTCGGCACTAGAATCACTTTAGAAGGCTTGAAATCACCTAGGGTTGATATTAAGAACTCGAGGGAGTATTTACAGAACATAAACCCTTTAAAACAACCCTCCACACGAGCTGTAACAACACAAAAATGAGCAACAACAAGAAGAACAAGAGACTTACTATCGCCACGTGATTCCCGACACCTAATTTGTGTTGTTTGCCATTTGTTTGGGTCTTGAACCTTGAGAGAACCTTGAGAATGTGTTCTTAGGGATATAAGGTCTGAATATAGTCAAACTAAATGACATAAAACAGGTTGGAGGCGTCCTATATAGATCCAAATGTCTTAAACCGCCTAAGTGGGCCCCATAGAAAGGTGCTTGGTACAGTCTCGCAAAAATGTGAATATCTCTCTACTCTGAGATTGTATCGACGAACGGCTTAATGAGTTATAAACTAGACTCATTGATCTTCAATTTGGTGGTTAGATCACTCCAAAATTCTAAGTAAAGTTGGATAAAAGCTTAGTAACATTTGACCTAAAGTTTAAGTAAAACTATGAACCTAAGTCGCGACAACTTTTGTCTACTTTTGTTTCATAACTCGTTTGACTTCAAGACTTATGATACGGATATTATATGATTCAAATACCTTAAAACATGACCTACTGAGTATATTAAGCATCTATAGGTTTACCCAAAAGTACGAGTTACAGCATCCTTGATTCGTTTAACTTCTAATACTCGTTAATCACCCTTATGCACCCTTGTATCACTTAAGATCAATCGGATTAACTTCTTATCATCTCAGGGATAATTCCTTCTTGAATATGTGTTAACTAACATATGGCATGAACGAATGTGTGTGGATATGGGTTGTAACAGATTAGAAGGTTATTAGCTACATATTAGTGAAGAAGGGATTCTGGAGATGGTTTGGTATTATTTTTGGGCTATTTAGGTGGAGGCGTCGCTAGCCACGATGGAGGATTCAAAGGCGACGACTGGGATTTTGAAGTTTTGAGGGATTCTGGTGGGATTCTAAGGCAGCTGATGGTGGATTCATGATGAGGAAGGGTATAGGAAGCTCTGGTGTGAGTTTGGGAGCGATTGGCCGCCAACCGCCAGCGTGGGCAATTTCCGGCGGCCGGCAGGCCGCGTTGGAAGGCGGAATTAGGGTTGGTCTCTGATGAGCATGTGTGAGGTGAGATAGACAAGGGGGTAAGGGGTAGGCATCTTAGGACACTGTTATATTAAAGAGCCCCGTGTTCTCATCCATTAGATCTTCCAACCTCGACGGTTGAGATCAAATGGGGAGCGAACGACGCTGTTTGGTGAGGGGGTAACAGGACTGGGTATTGAAATGGGTTTGGGTTGGCTCTTTCGATATTTTGACCGGGTTTCCTTTGGGCCTAGGTGGTTTTAGAAAAGATTGGCCCAAATTTCCTTTTATTTCTTTTTCTTCTATCTTTTCTTTTCTTTTTCAAAAACAATTTTTTTAAAACAATTAAAAATCTGGATTAAATGATAAGACCTAATTAAACTAATAAAACCTAAATGATAATTAACACAATTAATTAAAATAAATTAAAGGAAAACTGTTACAACCCAAACTGAAGGGTCGCGACGGGCACCCGATGCTTTACTCAGCCGAGTACCAATATAACATATCTTTCTTACCATACTATCATGAGTAAATGAGCCAGAAAACCCGTCATGAGATAACAAAAATAAAACATAAGGGGATACTCAACATATAAAGACCCAATATGATATGCAAACTTATATATGACATACGGTCCTGCAAGGCCAACATAACCATTTGTAAACTCAAAACATAGGACGACAAGGCCATACAAGTATCCATACACCTAACATCTATCTACAAGCCTCTAAGAGTACATAAAATTATAAAGTTCGGAATAGTGCTTTGCCATACTAATCAATACATATCCCAAAGCATACTGACCAAATAGGTAACTCCGGAGTAAGTGGAGTGCACCAACACTTTTGCTGAGTTGATAGCCTACTAGGAGGACTGTCAACCTATCAATCGGGATCTGCGGGCATGAAACGCAGTGTCCCCAGGCAAAAGGAACGTCAGTACGAATAAAGTACCGAGTATGCTAAGGAAGGAAAGAATACACAAGAACAATAATATAAATAGAGATAAAGGAGATACAACCTATAACATCTGAGTGCCTCTGAGTGCTACTGATTTGAAATGCATAATACAGATATATACATAAACGTTTTTTTAAAAAAATATTCACCTCTGTGGGCATCATTATCATCATATCGTACCCGGCCTCAAAGAGGACTCGGTAAAAACATACCCGGCCATCACAAGGCTCGGTAGAATCGTACCCGGCCATGTGGAGCTCGGTAAACCGAACTGATTTGTGGTTGCACGATAAGTGTCGTACCCAGCCGACTATAGCGCGGCTCGGTAGTGTAAAATAAATACATATAGATAATGAATGCTCGGCTCATGGAATCAACTTCTAAACCTTTTAGAGTGACTTAAGAATATTATGGATATCCCTACATAAATATGAACCTTAGTAGGATTTAAGGACCATACACACTTGTCTAGTATAACTTTATAAGAAAAGAACTATAAGTTATTTCTTATAAATAATGTGGCCCAATAAGTTAAGGCCCATAATTAATATTTAATTAATGAATAAATCTCATCCGTCCGATTGGTTACTTGATGGACGTACCGGATTAAATGAAAATCTCTATAAATTGGTCCTCTCCCCACCCATTAGGGTTACTGCTTTTCCTCTCTTCCATCTCTAAAGTCGGCGGTAACTAAAGTTAGGGCAAGGGGCGAGAAACCAATTGCCGATTAACGCTTCCGCTTAAAGATGATGACTCACGATTCAGGTATGTTTTCTATGACGATTATATGTAAGATTATCATGTTCAAGATCCTGATAGAATTAAAGTTTATGATTACATGTGGTATCAAAGCATGGATATTTGAACTGATAATCTTCAATTGAAGAGATTAACTTGAAAACATACGGAGAGAAAATCTGACCGTATGAATGTGGTAAACTTATTTTCCTTCTCTATATGTTTTAAGAAACATCCGTAGTTCGTGTAGTATCATAAACCTTAAAAGACATCCAAATCACCAGCAATTATAAGACATTATTTTACATTGTAAACTATGAATTTTTATGGAATCTTTTGGTTCCTGTTGATCATACTCTTTCTCTCTCTAGCAAAGCCATTATTGGTGGAATATCTGGTGTAGTTGCTCAGGTAAATCATAAATTGAATATCATTGATTTTTGAATCATATTATTGTATTGCGCTAAATGAATTGAAATATTGTGTTAACTTGGTCTGATTTACTACCGTTCTTTCGTATTTGAATTCATTATTATGCCGATTCAGTTGGGCTATTAGTTAATAAATCTATTTATTGATTATTTTATGTATGTGGTTAATGTTATATAGTTTGTTAGTCACCAAAGTGATCAAACTAGATTGTTTAAAGTACTCACATGCATAAAATATTATGATCTCTATTTTGTGTGTGCACTTATGTTATATAGTTTGTTAGTCACCAAAGTGGCCAAACTAGTTAGTTTTATGAAAATATGCATACATAAAATTATAGTTTATCCATTAAATTAATGAAATGCCTATAATTTAAAATTAGTGGATAAATTAATTTTTACTATTGCTAGAACTTAAGGATTTACCCAAAGGTGAATCAGTTATTCTATGAATAGTGAATATGATGAGGTAAAATTAATATTCTTAGTCAAATATATATTGTTTGTCCAAAGATGACATATATATTTGGTTAAAAATATTTAAATACCTATTAAAGACTAAGTGGAATTTAAATTATGATAGTGTATCGTAGTATTTACCCAAAGGTGAACTGCGATATGCTTTAATTGTTTTATTGAATCCATATTGATTTGTGAGCATGTATTATCTATTTTGCAGCTATTCCTTTTCATTCGCTTGCTTCGTCTGTTACTATGTTCAATGGATTGAACTTCTCTGAATGGCGTGAGCAAGTCCAGTTCCACTTAGGTGTGATGGATCTTGACTTGGCTCTGCTGAATGATAAGCCCGCTGCCATTACTGATTCGAGCAGTGCGGATGAGAAGTCATTCCATAAAGCATGGGAACGCTCTAACAGACTAAGCCTTATGTTTATGCGAATGAATATTGCCAACAACATTAAGAGTACTATTCCACAAACAGAAAGTGCCAGGGAATACCTGACGTTTGTGGAAGAACGTTTTCGTTCTGCAGATAAGTCTCTCGCTGGTACACTAATGGATGAACTCACGACCATGAAGTTTGATGGGTCGCGTAGTATGCAAAATCATATCATCGAGATGACTAACATTGCGGCAAGACTTCAGACCTTGTGGATGAAAGTGGATGACTCATTCTTGGTTCAATTTATTCTAAACTCGTTACCTCCTGAGTATGGACCTTTTCAAATTAACTATAACACTATTAAGGATAAGTGGAATGTTAGTGAATTGTCCAGTATGCTTACTCAGGAGGAGTCACGACTTAAGAAACAAGGGAGTCATTCAATTAACCTCATGGGTCAAGGAGCTGGTAAAGGACTTAAAGTGAAGGCCAACAAGTTCAAGAAGAAGAAAGCACTTGCTAAAGCTCAACAGGATGCTAACAAGGAACGTAAGGCAGATACGTGTCGTTTCTGTCACAAGGAAGGACACTATCAGAAAGATTGCCTGAAACGTAAAGCTTGGTTCGAAAAGAAAGGTACAATTAGTGCTTTTGTATGTTTCGAATCAAATTTAGTAGAAGTTCCTAATAATACTTGGTGGCTTGATTCCGGTGCAACTGCTCATGTATCTACTACGTTGCAGGGATTCCTTACGATCCAAACCACAAATCCAAATAAGGATTTCTTGTTCATGGGAAATCGTATGAAGGCTCCAATTGAAGGCATATGGACTTATCGTTTGATCATGGAGACTGGACGTCACCTTGATCTATTACGGACTCTTTATGTACCTTCAGTTTCTAGAAATTTGATTTCTCTTTCAAGACTTGATGTTTCTGGATTTGATTTAAAGTTTGGAAATGGATGTTTCAATTTATATAAGAATGCTATTTTATATGGTTCTGGTTTTCTTAGTGATGGTTTATATAAATTGAAACTCGATATTGGTTTTTCTGAATCCCTTCTTAATGTTCAACATAATGTTGGAATTAAACGTAGTTCACTAGATGAAAGTTATGCTTACTTGTGGCACAGACGTTTGGGTCATATATCCAAAGAAAGGTTAGAGAGATTAGTAAAGAATGAGATTCTTCCGAATCAAAATTTTACTGATCTTACTATATGTTTGGATTGCATTAAGGGAGAGCAAACCAAGCATAGTAAGAAAGGTGCCACAAGAAGCACCCAGCTTCTTGAAATTATACACACCGATATTTGTGGACCCTTTGATGTTCCATCTTTTGGTGGAGAAAAATATTTTATCACTTTTATCGATGATTTTTCACGTTATGGATACATCTATTTGTTGAAAGAAAAATCTCAAGCAGCAGATGCTCTCAAGGTGTTTGTAAATGAGGTTGAAAGGCAATTAGATAAAAAGGTGAAAATCATTAGGTCAGATAGAGGTGGTGAATATTATGGAAAATATAATGAGTCGGGACAATGTCCAAGTCCATTTGCAAAGTTCCTCGAGGAACGTGGCATATGTGCATAGTATACTATGCCAGGAACACCTCAACAAAATGGTGTTGCAGAAAGGCGTAATCGAACACTTATGGACATGGTTAGGAGCATGATAAGTAATTCCTCGTTACCCAAATCATTGTGGATGTATGCTCTTAAAACCGCTGTATATTTATTAAACAGGGTTCCTAGTAAGGCAGTTCCAAAGACCCCTTTTGAACTGTGGACAGGAAGGAAACCTAGTTTAAGGCACCTACATGTTTGGGGTTGCCCAGCGGAAGCTAGAGTCTATAATCCACAAGAAAAGAAATTAGATTCTCGAACAGTAAGTGGTTACTTTATTGGTTACCCAGAGAAATCTAAAGGGTATGTGTTTTATTGTCCAAACCATAGTTCAAGAATTGTTGAAACCGGTAATGCAAGATTCATTGAGAATGGTGAAGTTAGTGGGAGTGTTGAAAAGCAAAGTGTGGAAATTAAAGAGGTAAGGGTCAATATTCTATTACCCAGAAATATACCTACTTCCACACAAATACCAAATATTGTTCCAGTTGTTGAAAAACACTTTGACAACGCCGAGCAACATTTGGGTGAAACACTTCATGAAGAAACTAACTCACAAATATCTGACACAAATGAACCACAAGAAATGCCATTAAGAAAATCTCAAAGAGTTAGAAAATCGGCTATTTCGGATGATTACGTGGTTTATTTATAAGAGTCAGATTTTGATATTGGTCTTAATAAGGATCCGGTTTCATTTTTACAAGCCATAGAAAGTAATGAGTCTGACAAATGGATTGATGCCATGAAGGAAGAGTTAAAATCCATGGAATACAATAAAGTCCGGGATCTCGTTGAATTGCCTGAAAGTTCTAAAAGAATCGGGTGTAGATGGGTCTTTAAGACCAAACGCGATTCAAATGGCAATATTGAGGGATATAAAGCCAGACTTGTTGCCAAGGGTTATACTCAGAAAGGAGGCATTGATTATAAAGAGACCTTTTCACCGGTCTCAAAGAAAGACTCGTTAAGAATTATTATGGCTTTGGTGGCTCATTATGATTTGGAGTTACACCAAATAGATGTGAAAACTGCCTTTCTTAATGGAGATCTCGAGGAGGAAGTGTATATGGACCAACCAGAGGGTTTCGAAACTAAAGGGAAAGGTCAAATGGTGTGTAAACCGAAGAAGTCAATATATGGACTTAAACAAGCCTCACGACAATGGTATATAAAGTTCAATGATACCATAACATCTTTTGGATTTGTGGAAAATACCGTTGATCGGTGTATATACCAAAAGATCGGTGGGAGCAAGTTTATATTTTTAGTCTTCTATGTTGATGATATTCTACTTGCTGCTAATGACTTAGGTATATTGCGTGAGACTAAAGATTTTCTCTCTAAGAATTTTGAAATGAAAGATATGGGTGAGGCATCCGATGTGATAGGAATAGAAATATTCCGTGATAGATCACAAGGATTATTGGGATTGTCTCAGAAAGGCTATATCGAAAGAATTCTTGAGAGATTTAACATGAACAATTGTTCAGCAGGAATTGTTCCAATTCAAAAAGGGGACAAATTTAGTCTCATGCAATGTCCTAAGAATGATGTAGAGCGAAAAGAAATGGAATCAATTCCTTACTCTTCTATTGTTGGCAGTCTGATGTATGCTCAGACTTGCACAAGACCGGATATTAGCTTTGCGGTCGGAATGTTAGGAAGATATCAGAGTAACCCATGAATTGATCACTGGAAAGCTGCAAAGAAAGTTTTGAGGTACCTGAAAGGAACGAAGGATTACATGCTCATGTATAGGAGATCCAAGCATTTGGAAGTTGTTGGATACTCGGATTCAGATTTCGCTGGATGTATTGACACTAGAAAATCCACGTTTGGTTATTTGTTCCAATTAGCTGAAGGAGCAATATCGTGGAAGAGTGCCAAACAATCTGTCATTGCTACATCCACGATGGAAGCAGAATTTGTGGCATGTTTTGAGGCCACAATTCATGCATTATGGCTGCGAAACTTTATTTCAGGACTTGGGGTTTTCGACACCATTACCAAGCCGCTGAAAATTTACTGTGATAATTCTGCAGCAGTATTCTTCTCCAAGAACGATAAGTACTCCAAAGGTGCCAAGCATATGTAATTAAAGTACTTTACCGTCAAGGAGGAAGTTCAGAAACAAAGAGTGTCATTTGAGCATATTAGAACAGATCTCATGATTGAAGATCCGTTAACGAAAGGTTTACAACCAAAGATATTTAGAGAACATATACATAGAATGGGTCTTGGCTGTATTTATGACTAATGTATTTATGATGTTTTGACACTCTGAGCTCATTTATATGTTTCTGATATACATTAGTGATTTCCTGTTTCTCATAATGGTGTGCACATTATTGTTTTGAGATATTACAGGATAAGTCTCAAGGAGACATTATTGTGGACCATAAAATTTTTATAGCTTATGAACCTGATACGATAAATTACTAATGTTGTAGTATATGGAAGGGAGTATGTACACAAATTATGTATAACCGCCATAACTCACATTTACTAGTTTATCGTATTATGGTATGTATGATGGACATTATAGAAGAGATTTGTTTATGCGCAACTAATGTTCCTATATTAAATATTAATATTATGTGATTATTGGGCCAAGTGGGAGAATGTAAGTTATTTCTTATAAATAATGTGGCCCAATAAGTTAAGGCCCATAATTAATATTTAATTAATGAATAAATCTCATCCGTCCGATTGGTTACTTGATGGACGTACCGGATTAAATGAAAATCTCTATAAATTGGTCCTCTCCCCACCCATTAGGGTTACTGCTTTTCCTCTCTTCCATCTCTAAAGTCGGCGGTAACTAAAGTTAGGGCAAGGGGCGAGAAACCAATTGCCGATTAACGCTTCCGCTTAAAGATGATGACTCACGATTCAGGTATGTTTTCTATGACGATTATATGTAAGATTATCATGTTCAAGATCCTGGTAGAATTAAAGTTTATGATTACAAGAACAACATGGACAACCTTAGTTTCTAGAAGTAGATTTATTATGAATTAACGTACCATTTACGTTCATGTCACTTTAGATCATGCAAAAAAAAAAAAAATAAGTGCCTTAACATACCTCAACTCCATCTTTGAATGACTACGATTAGCAATTCCTTCTGATAAACATCTAACATCGAATGCACGTACGAACTCGTTGAAGGTTATAGACATTGGATCAAACTTGGGTTGCATTCCTTGATAGCTTCACGTTAATTTACATCACCGAGAAGTAATATCCGATTCACTTTGCACTAGCACTCCCACTCTATTATATATCTATTGACTTAAATAATCCACTTCTCTTGTCCAGTTCAAAGCTTGTAGAGGACACAATGTCAACGGGGTGTAATTGCATAGATAGGAGAAGAACAATGCGCCAAAATTCTTTAATTTCTCAAAGTAGCAGTCCAGCCAATATTCTAAGTTTGAAGCAACTAAAACCTCAATGGTATCTTTATTCCAATCAACTTCTAGAACTTTGATATCATCTTCAGAAACAAGTGATGGAATTAAGGTGACAAACTTGTTGGTCGCAGTATGCAAGCTTATGACTATTCCCACATCACTAGCCTTCAACTTGAGAGAATTGCGAAAAATATAGTTGACAACTGGAATCTTTTTCGCTTTTGTTATCTCTATAAATGGTCTTTTTGAATAGCAGAAATAAAGCATGCCAAAGTCTCCTCGTATCCTCCGAAAATGAGGACCGTCCAATTAAGCTTAAAAGCCATCATGTTTTCGTATGTGATGCCACATTATCAATTTGTGTAATGAGTCACTTAGTCGATATCTTATATTGCTACCACATTTTTTTGGGGAGATTTAATTTTATACTACATTTAATTAATTTATTTAAGTAATTTTTCTCTATCGAGTAATTAAATAATTACCCGCATAATTTAAAATTATCACAAATTACTTAAAATTTTATTTATTTTTAAAATACTTCATATATACTTATATATAATACTACTGTGATCGTATGGTACCTTGCATGATACTAGTTTATAATTATCGGGTATTATCGCTCGACCGATATTTTTTTCCAAATTGTCTGCTTTCAACGTAACTCCTTTCCTTTAATTCCTTCATATCACTTATTCATTGCTTGCTATAAATAACATAAATCCATCGTAATATAATACTGCTGGGTGCAATAATGTCGTAACTTAATATTACAAAGCGTAATATCGACGTAATATTGCGGGGTGTACCACCATCCCCCCCTTTGGAACATTCTTCCTCGAATGTTGGCTGAGGCTCTTATCATTTTCGTAACTTATAGTTTTTGTGAATACTTTAATGCACTTTTTTCCATTTTAGCAGTTGCTTTGTGAATAAATCCAAGGTCGAAATTTTTCTAATCTTGCAACTTCTGTTACCTCATGTCGTACAGTCTGTATGACCCTGGCTTTATAGGTAAACTTATGTGATTCATCTTTCCTTCTTCCTTTTATCTTTTAGTCAATCTCTAGGCCTTGCTTTGTATATACAAGGCTTAATAGGACACCTCTCTAGGTCTATATAGGTGTACTAAAGTCATTTGCTCGATACTTTGTTGAACTTGCAAATAGGCCATATCTTATTTCATAGTTCTGGTTACCCATCACATGACTTTACTACATTTACATGGGTTATACCATAATTTTTGCTTCAACCTACCTTTACTGAGGTATACTTAAGCTCCCAATTACTTTTGTTGCATATTCTTTAGATATCAATCTTAGTCCTTCAATGCTCCTTCATTACCGCTCGTCTTAAGAGTGCCGGTCTAATCTCATCTTATACTTTGTGACTTTTGTTCATCCATTGTTGATTTGCTTCAATATTAATCTATAATATACTACTTATAACTTGAAACTTCTTATGTCACAGCTTGCCACTAGGGCTTACATTCCATCAAGGGATATTTGAAGTGATTTTCCTAATACACTTAAGGGTGATACTATACTTCAATGACCGTATTTATAGCATCTCAATGTGAATCACTTATGTGGGTATTTCAAACTCTTACCATCCATGAAAATCCTCTTCAAATCACTACTTAGTTGAAGGCCTAAACGTCACCCTTTATCTATCATAATTACACCCTCATTGTACTACTGAGGAAGCATTCCATCTTTTCTAAATGCTACTAGTCTTAGACTCATTTGAGTTCATTCAGGCTATACTGGGCTTTTCCATAACTTAGAGAAATCATCAGCTTTTCTTGGTTTCATGGGCTTAATCCCGAGGATTTATTCATTTTCGTCATTTACTTACTTTCCCTTTTCTTATACTTACTCATGTCTTCCTAAAACCTTGTCGCCCGACCATACTTTATCTTGCAAACGACATATATCCATTTATACTACTTGCAACCTTTCTTCAACTTTCTTGCACCATAGATTTCCTTATGTTATCCTAGAATATCAAGCGAGATGTCACATCGTCTCTAACTCTTCTATACTCTTTTAACTACACCTATCGATATGTAGAAACCATAGACTAGATGATATACCACTAACGATGCTGCTATCATTCCTGGATATAGAATCCTCGTGCTTATAGCCTTCTATCCGAAATATGGGCTATTCATGGTCTTCTGCTTTTGATCTCGTACGTTGTTCACCTTCACCTTACTTATCTTAAAATCTTGCATCGTATCTTCTATCTCTTCCTGACATTCCTTCCACCTAGGCGTATTTCACATCCATAACTTGAAGCTCTATTATAATATTCGCACCTCTGGTACATACACAATCTGGTGGGAGCTTTGTATTGACTCTTATGAGGCTGGTACTTCTTCTAACTAGCTTTCTTGTAGAGCCATTATAGATTATGGTTATTGTGTTATTTCTCTTGAATGTCTGTATTAAGAGTGATTCTGCCATGTTTTCAAGCATAACTTATATAATTTTTCTAGGTCCAATAATCAGACACCTGATTTACTTGGATGACGTAATTCTTTAGTTTCTTCTTCCTTATGAGCAGCCTTGACGTATGCTTAAACTATCTTATGATACAGTTCATGGTATCAGTTATTACCTTAGCCTTTCATGGGCATTATGGAATATCCTTGACATAATCTTCTAACAATTCAATCCTTTATCTATGCCCTGGCCTAAATTCTTTCTTTAAATTATACCAGAGTCTTCTATGGGTGTATAATTGTCAACAAATATGTTACCTGGATAATTCTCCAAAATGATGAGTGTATTCATAATGTACTAACTCTGGATCATTGATTGAATATTTCTTTTGTTCCGTCTTAGCTTTCTTTCATCGTAAGCTATTACATTTCCTGGTCTTTCTTCCCTCTTGTTGTGTCCATACATAGCTTATCTTAGTGCCCACACTTTCCAGAGTGTTCATACAACTCATATGATCTTGGGTATTACATTTGATTTTACTTCCCATTCACTAGCCACGGTAGGTTTCTCTTTCTTATGGAGGATGTACAATGTTGTTTTGAAACTGTTGTTAAAAGACCATTTCCTCTTTAAGTCATTGTTCTTAGGTTGATCTTCCTTCCTCAATTCCTTAGCTAGTCTTTCACTCTCTGACTTTTGTAAAGCTACGAGCTTATTACATTGTATACTCGATAGATCTTCTAATGTCCTTCCTTGCCTGTACTTATTCGTAGTTACTTATCTCCAAGCCCTTGTTCTCGTAGGGTTTCTTCTGAACTATTATTTTGACCGCCTTTATAGTGGCACTTTCTTTTATCTCTGTAACACTTATGTGGTACCTTTAACTATTCTGACTCTTATTTGAATATATCTCAAGTATTATAATAATATTCTTCGAGGCTGAATTCTCCATGTTGGGTTCTACTATGTTTATCTTACACGATTTGATGACTCGTCTGTAACCTCCTATTTCTCCATAAATGAGATCTTCCTGACCAATTACTAACTGCTCGTTGGCCCATTCTCATATCATTATTCCTCATAGTCTTTCTTAGGAAACTTACTTTGTTTTAACTTACGTCTCGCACTAGCTCCTTACTTATTAATAACAACTCGACCAGGAACCTTTACTCCCTCTCCTTGATGTTGTTCTTACACAATATTCTTGAATCGTAGAGTATCTATAAGATTTGGATAAGTGCCATTTCATTCCTCTTTTATCACATTCTTCCTTTACCACTCCATAGTTACTAGAACCATCTAATTCTGACTTAATGCCACATCACTTCATATATTTCCTCCTTTAGGGGTGTGCTAAAATTTGAAGCCACGAGGATCTACCTATAGGTATTTTACCTCTTCATCTTTGGCATTGTTTCTCAACATCAATGATCCTTACTTTCCTTGCAACAATTCTTTTGCACCAAGGATGACAAATTCCCTTACTCGCGAGGGTAACACTTAGTGTAACTGGCACATATAGTCTCTTAAGCTTAACTTTGCTCACATTGCTTGTTCTATGGAAGCATATCCTTGAATGACTATTCTCTGAATTCATCGTGAATCTTCTTCTATGGTCCATTCTATTACCAGTGGAATGAAATCTGAAGTTCCCATGATGCCAAGTACTTTCCAATCATTCAGTCCCTAATTTATATTTAGTTTATCTTGTTTACCGGTCCATACTGATTCTATTACTCTGGGGATTAACTCTCCCCTCTGGTAGTCGCGTTGGAGTGACGAACTTATTTCTCAAAATAAGGATATAACCTTATGGCCTATACTCTTTCGTTGTCTTAAGGTCCATCACCTTTCATATCTTCCTTTATTTGACTATAGGTTCTATAAAACTCTACCAGTTTTATCCATGTATAACACCTTATTGATAATGCTTCCTTATCTCTCTTTTTATTACTCTGCTAATACTTCTGCGTATCTTTTGTTTTGTGAAAAATTCAATACTACATTCTTTCGCTTTTAGCTTCCCTTTGATCTATCAAATGGCTCTTAGGGTTGCCTAACATTCTTCCTATACTAGGTAAGGGAGCCATACTAAGGCAATATTCATTGTTTCAAGGTTTCCAATTCCTAACATTATACTCGTATGTAGCTGTACTATTTTAGAGTGTACCATCTGGGTGTCTCATATTAGCACATTCACAATATCCTTCGAAAATGTCAATTGACGCAAACAATTCATCCATCATATCTTCTTATACTACTTCTGTTAACCCTCATAGGGCATATCTGGAAGGGGTGCGACCAATTGTATATACCTCTTTTACTATTGAATATAACTCAAAAAGCTTATGTTCCTCTGCCTCAATTATAAATGTTGTCAACCTTCATTAACTGGGTACCTCGTACCCTTTTTCACCTTCCTCTTTTACTTGCTGAACCTTGTACTTATCTTCTTAATCGCTCATTGTCCTTTACCATAAAAATGGATAGGCATTCTTGCCTTAAGGCTTCTTATCAGGAAGCTTACACCCTTTTGGTACACCCATAATCTACTAAAGACCTCATATTTAGGCATCATACAAAAATCCAATTCCTCTGACTTAGCTCTTTCACAACTATTTCTCTTTCCAACCTTCTTTCTGGATGTAGGCTTGTCTTATTACGAATAAAATAGAATTTCAGAAGTTGAATTCTTATAAGAGAGTTCTACCATATGATCTAGAGTAAGAAGAAAGTGTGACAATCCTAAATGCCCTATAGCCTTCTGCTTATAAGTGTGGTGCACGATACACCCATAAACAAGACTACACTAGATACGGCTTATCGACTCCCTAATACAGAACTGCTTTGATACCACTTTTGTTACGACCTAAATCGAAAGGCCGCGACGGGTACCGATGCCTTACTCAACTGGGTACCAACATAACATATCTTTCTTACTATACTATCATGAGTAAATGAGCCAGAAAACCCGTCATGAGATAACAAAAATAAAACATAAGGGGATACTCAACATATAAAGACCCAACGTGATATGCAAACTTATATATGAAATACGGGCCAGTAAGGCCAACATGACCATTTGTAAACTCAAAACATAGGCCGACAAGGCCATACAAGTATCCATACACCTAACATATGTCTACGAGCCTCTAAGAGTGCATAAAATCATAAAGGTCAGAATAGTGCTCCGCCATACCAATCAATATATATCCCAAAGCATACTAACCAAATAGGTAACTCCGAAGTAAGTGGAGTGCACCAACATCTTCGCTGAGCTGATAGCCTACTAGGAGGACTGTCAACCTAACAATCGGGATCTGCAGGCATGAAAAACAGCATCTCCAGGCAAAGGGGACGTAAGTACGAATAAAGTACAAAGTATGCTAAGGCAGGAAAAGCATAACAAGATTAGTAATGTAAAGAGAGATAGAAGAGATACAACCTGTAACATCTAAGTCTGGGTGCTACTCATATGAAAAGAAAAATACATATATATACATAAATGTTTTTTAAAAAAAAAACCATTCGCCTTTGTGGGCATCATCATCATCATATCGTACCCGACCTCAAAGAGATCTCAGTAAAAATATACCCGGCCATCATAAGGCTTGGTAGAATTGTACCCAGCCACGTGGAGCTCGGTAAACCCAACTGATCAGTGTTTGCATATAGGTATTGTACCCGGCCGACTATAGCGCGGCTCGGTAGAGTAAAACAGATACATATAGATAATGCATGCTCGACAAATGGAATCAAGTTCTAAACCTTTTGGATCAACTTAATAATATTATAGACATCACTACCATAAATATGAACCTTAGTAGAATTTAAGGATCATACACACTTGTTTAGAATAACTTTATCAGAAACGAACAACATAGACAACCTTAGTTTCTAGGAGTAGATTTATTATGAATTAACGTACCATTCATGTTCATGTCACTTTAGATCATGCCAAAAGAAATAAGTAAGTTCCTTGACATACCTCAACTCCGTATTTGGATGACTACGACTAGGAATTCCTTATGATAAACATCTAATATCGAATGCTTGTACGAACTCGTTGAAGGTCATAGACATTAGATCAAACTTGGGTTGCATTCTTGATAGCTTCACGTTAATTTACATCACCAAGAAGTAATATCCAATTCACTTTGCACTAGCGATCCCACTTTATTCTCTATTGACTTGAATAATCCACTTCTCTTGTCCAGTTCAAAGCTCTCATTTGAGAAGCTTGTAGAGGACACAATGTCAACGGGGTGTAATTGCATAGATAGGAGAAGAGCAACGCCCCAAAATTCTTTAATTTCTCAAAGTAGCAGTCCAGCCAATATTCTAAGTTTGAAGCAACTAAAACGTCAATGGTATCTTTATTCCTATCAATTTCTAGAACTTTGATATCTTCTTTAGAAACTAGTGATGGAATTAAGGTGACAAAATTCTTGGTCGCGGTATGCAAGCTTATGTGAAAACAAAGAATTTCCATGAATTGAAGAAGAAATGAAAATTGAGATAGAAGAAGCAAAAGAGAAGATATGAAATTAAGCTCTGTTTTCTTACACTGTCAAAGAAAATTAACTGCCTTACCGCCTAACTAATTCACTAATACTAATACAAATCTAACTGGGCCAAAAATAGATTGGGCCTATTAAAAATGGGCTATCCTATTTACTATTACAAAAATAGAAACCAAGACCAATAAATAGAGAATGTGGCTATCTATGTAAATCTGGCTATCTATGTAACTCCAACACCCCCCTTCAAGGTGGAGGGTGATTGAACCCCCAGCTTGAGTAGTAATGAATGATGTACAATGCCTGTCAAAGGCTTAGTAAAAACATCTGCAAGCTGAGAAGTAGTAGAAACATGATGCAATGTTATAAGTCCTTCATAAAGCTTCGTGCGTATGAAATGGCAATCTACTTCGATGTGTTTTGTCCTCTCATGAAATACAGGATTCTTGGCAATGTGAATGGCTGCTTGATTGTCACAAAAAACAGGAACTGCATCTTGAACAAGAACATTACAATCTGATAAAAGTCGTACAAGCCAAGTAATTTCACCAACAACCTTACTAATTGCCCTGTACTCAGCTTCAGCAGAAGACAAAGAAACTACAGGTTGTTTCTTTGCTTTCAAGCCAATGAGAGAACCACCAAGAAGTATACAGAAACCAGTGACAGATCTCCTAGTGTCTGGGCATGCAGCCCAGTCACTATCACAATAAGCAGTCAAAGAAAGATCATGATTGTTACTGATAAAAACTCCAACATCAGAAGACCCTCTAAGGTATCTCAGCAAATGTAAAGTTGCATGCATGTGAGAAGAAGTAGGCTTCTGAAGATATTGACTGAGATGTTGTACAGCAAAGGCCAGATCAGGTCTGGTATGAGTAAGAAAGTTGAGCTTTCCCACTAAGCTTCTATAGTTCTCAGGGGATGGAAGAGGATCACCCACAGATGCCTTTAGCTTAACAGAAAGATCCAAAGGACAAGTAACTGGAGTAACATCTTCACAATTATATTCCTTTAGAAGATCCTTAATAAACTTCTTCTGATGAAGTAGAAGACCAGTAGGATGGTAAGAAACTTCAATTCCAAGAAAATAATTCAACACCCCCAAATCTTTAATTTTGAATTCATGATCCAGAAAGCATTTTAAAGCAGTAATTTCCTCCAAATCATTACCAGTGAGAATAATATCATCAACATATACAGCTAATAGAACAATAGAAGAAGCAGATTTCTTAAAGAATAGAGAGTAATCA